>JAODAL010047456.1:0-29908 GCA_025379985.1 Phyllomedusa bahiana
ACGAACCCTGCTGAGTAAACTAGCATGTCATTTATACTGCACGGTGACTGCTGTAAAAAATTAAAATAAAAAACACTACCGGGAATGCTGTATTTTGTTCAAAATGCCTCAAAAAAACCTATTTTATATAATTGCAATTGTACCGACCCCCATAGTAAAGTTATCCCGTCATTTATCCCGTACGGCGAACACTGTAAAAATGAAGCCCAAAAAACAATGGCGGAACTGTGTTTTTTCCCCCCATTTTCATAGCCCAATACTAAAAAATACTATGGAACACCTGTACACCTAAAATGCACAGTACACCCCCAGATGAGATCCATGAGGGGTGTTGAATCCAAAATGGGGTGACTTCTGGAAGGTTTCACCTGTTCTGGTACTTTGGGGCTTTGCAAATGCGACATGACCCCACCGAAATCTGCGTTCCAAAAGCAAAATAAAGCTCCCTCCCTTGTACCCCCTGCCATGTGCCCAAACAGCAGTTTACACCCACATGTAAGGTATTGCCAAACTTGGAAGAAATTGCTTAACAAAATTTGGGATGCTTTTTTTTTACAGGATTCCTTGTAAAAATTCAGCATTTTCAGCTAAAATTGCAGATTGTTGGGAAAAAAAAATTTCATTTTCCCAGCCTAAAGCTAAAAAAAGTTTTGTGAAACACCTGTGGGGGTTAATATTACTCACTACAAAACCCCTGGATATATTCCTTAAGGGGTGTAGTCCTCCAATATGGGTCTTTTTAGGGGGGTTTTTAATTTTTTAGCCTCGTAGGGTGTCTGCAAACCTGAAATGGCGCCTAAATAAAATTGTAATGAAAAGAGACCCCAATCCGGTACTGCACCTCCTATTCTGGGGCTTGTGGTTGAGCCAAATATCGCACTAGGGCCACATATGGGATATCTCTGAAAACAGCAGAAACTGGGGAATCAATATTAAGTTGCATTTCCCTGATCACATCTACCGAGTTCTTGTGAATAATGGCTGAAAATGTAAAATCTGCAAAAAAAAGTGCAATTTTAAATTTCACCTTATTTTTGCTTTAATTCCTGTAAAAACACCTAATGGGCTAATAAACTTCCAAACATGCTGTTTTGAATACTTTAAGGGTGTAGTTTCTTAGATGAGGTCATTTGGGGGGGTATCTAACATACAGGCCAATCAAAATCACGTTATAACTGGACTGGTTCCCTAAAAAAAAATGTATATTGCAAATTTTCTTGAAAATGTGAAAATTACTACTAAATTTCTAAGCCCCCAATACATAAATTTAAAAAAAAACATTTAAAAAAAAGATGCCAAAACCCAACAGTAGACATATTGTAGATGCTAGTTATAAGCTATTTTAAGTGGAATATCTATCTGTCTTACACGCAGAAATTTTTGAAGTTTAAAAATGGTAAATTTTTCTAAATTTTCATGATACTTTGATATTTTTCACAAATAAACAAGGACTTTTTGAATCAAAATTTCTTACTGTCTTAAAGCACAATGTGTCATGAGAAAACAATCTCTGAATCACATGGATAGGTTAAAGTGTCAAAAAGTTATTCTCACATAAAGTGATACATGGCAGATTTTAAAAAAATGGGGCTCTGTCAGAGAGGCCAAACCTGGCTCCAGCGGTAAGGGGCTATAGGGTAACATTGACCATATCATGTATTAGGAAACCCCCAAAAATTATTTTTGAGGTGGATCATGAAAATAAGCCATTTTTGCAGGGGTTTTATTTTTATGGACTTCACTATTCGGTATAAATGACAAATGATATGTTATGTGTACTCTGCAGGTTGGTATGATTCTGGTGAAACCAATTTTTTTAGTTTGCATTATGTTTTAGTACTTTTTAAAAAATAACACCTTTTTCTCTTTTTGAAATTTGTACTGTAGTGCCATTTACTACAACCGATAACTTTTTAATTCTTCAGTCAATAGTTTTCAGTGAGGGCTCATTTTCTCGGACTTCTTGACACTAATTTGGAATACCTATGGCTTATTGATCACTCTTTATTCCAGTTTTTTGGGGATGTCAAATTACCAAAAAGCTGCAAATTTTTTGTTGGGAATTTTTTTTCTCTTATGGTGTTTACTGTACAGAATAAATGACATTGTTTTTTAATAGATCAAACTTTTACGGATGCGGCGATACCAGTTATTTGTAACTTTCTCTTTTTTTTTTTATTTGTAAAATGGAAAAAGGGTGTTTTGAACTATGTATTGTTTTGCCAACTATCTTAAGGGGTCCTGTATGGCTTTAAAGAAGGCAACACCAAAGGCTTTATAAACTTTATTATATGAAGAACTAAACGATTACATAAGACTAAAGGAAGATAGTGTGATATTGTGTATACTTTTGCATAATATAGATTACAGAAGCGAAGCACATATTTACATCATATAAGTAACAAAGGTAAAGCACAAACACCCCTCTCCTGCCCCAGGGCTCCTGGACCTGACTACGGTGGGTCCACCGGATGAATGCGATAAGGCAAAGCACTCACACTTGTCACTAGTGAGTACAATACAATAAAACACTGCAACCTGTCTCCCACCACAGAATCCTACAGTGCCCTATGGCAGGTCCATGAGCTAATACAATACTGCATTATTTACACTGCACACTGTAAAGCACCTGAATTTATCTCCTGCCCGAAGGACCAGTTAGCATCACTATAGCAGGTCTATAAACTCAGTACAGTACAAGAGTTAAATTACTTTAAAGCATCTGAATCTATTCTTCTGCCCCAAGGACCAGTTAGCATCACTATAGCAGGTCTATAAATCCAGCACAATACAAGGGTTAACAGACTCACACTGCGCACTCCACCAGGGTTTCACATCTCTCTTAATCTCCGCTGGAGAAGACGACAGCGGTGAGAACAGAGAGATCCCCTGAGATCTACACAGGCGTCCCCGGTCCAAGCTGGCTTCTGATCTTACAACTGTGTGCTCCAGCTTATATCTCATTTGAAAACAAGTGCCTGTGTAACCAAATGTTACACAAACTCTGATAGGTTACATTTGTCCAATATAACATCTCTCTCTTGAATGGCCAGTTCTCGAGAGGTCACCTTATACCGGACAAAGCCATCATTGGATGAGAAACATGTCAGAAAACTCCTAGCAACATGGATACCGAAACTGTGAAATAATAAGAAAAGTACGTGATAATGAGACCAGGTAATGAAGACTCCTGGTAGGAGCACTCTTCTCACCAAACAACAAAGGGATAAGAATACATAAACAGATATTGTTTTTAATAACTCTTGCAGGGACTAAGAAAGTTAATTTATTATATGAGTTAAACCAAGCTGTCTTAAAGGGATCCAAACAATATGGATTCTTGATGGCCAAATAACCTATTAGCATTACATTCCACCCTTGGTCATCCAGAATCCATATTTCACCTATACGTATTGCCATATCCCCAGGGAGTAGCAGTAGTAGATGAACGAAACATTGCCACAAGAGAAGGGGATACATTGTATGTAGATATAGGCGAATTTCTCAAAAATTCGGTTCGGTCACCGTCGAATTTCCCGACAAAAATAAATTCGGTCCGAATTACTTTGGGACGAATTGCGTTAAAATACAGCTATTTCCAGGTTGCACAGAGCCTGCTGGGTGCTGTAGAACGTTGTGCCATGCTTAAATATGCAGAGGGAGCTTGGTTTGGTCTTCATACAATGTTGTGTTTTAGTATGACACGCAGATGACTGCCGCCGCTCTTAGAATCGCTTCACTATAAAATTCCCTTGGCACTTAAGAGGGCAAAACTGACCAAAAAACTGAAGGGGGAATGTAGCCTGATAAAGTCATGGCAGCGACAGCTGGAAAAAAACAAGCTGAGGGCTCAGGTGGCAACATCAGTGACAGAGTGTGGAGGCGACGGCGGCAGCCACAGCAGCATGAGGTCAGAGTGGCACAATTACATTCTGGAGGTGGCAAAAACAGGAGTAGGCCACAAAGTGGCACAATGACACAGTGTGGAGGTCACGGCAGCAGCCACAGCAGCAGCATGAGGTCAGACAGTGGCAAAATGACATTCTGGAGGTGGAAAAAACTGGAGTAGGCCACAGAGTGGCACAATAACACAGTGTGGATGTCACGGCACCAGCAACAGTAGCAGCATGAGGTCAGGCAGTGGCGCAATGACAGAGTGTGTAGGTCACGGCAGCAGCCACAGCAGCAGCTTGAGGTCAGACAGTGGCACAATGACACAGTGTGTAGGTCACGGCAGCAGCAGCATGAGGTCAGACAGTGGCACAATGACATTCTGGAGGTGGCAAAACAGTAGTAGGCCACAGAGTGGCACAATGACAGAGAGTGGAGGTTACGGCGGCAGCAGCATGAGGTCAGACAGTGGCACAATGACATTCTGGAGATGGCAAAACAGTAGTAGGCCACAGAATGGCACAATGACAGAGAGTGGAGGTGACGGCGGCAGGAGCAACAGCATGAGGTCAGAGAGTGGCACAATGACACAGTGTGGATGTCACGGCACCAGCAGCAGCAGCATGAGGTCATAAAGTGGCACAATGACAGAGTGTGGAGGTGGGTGGCAATACCAGTCCCTGGTAAAGATGGTTGGAGGCAGATGGAGAAACTGTCAGCAGATGTGTGGCATCAGGCGGGTGGCGGCATCAGAATAGTGGCTGAGGCAGGTAGTTTGAACCCAGACTGATGCCTAAGGCATTGGTGTGTGGAAATCCTGTCCGATCCACGCCTGATTCATCTTGACAAAGGTCAGGTCCGTTCCACATTTCCCGTGGACAAGCGGTTCTCCTTGGGTAAAGATGGCCCCCGCCGCACTGAAACACCCGCTCTGATGCCACACTACTGGCCGGGCAGGACAGCTTCTCCACTGCCAAACTCGGCAATTTTGCGGCCACACATCCAGTTTGGCTGCCCAGTAAGCCAGCGGATCTTCTAACTGGGGTGGCAGAGTGCTGTCCAAGTAGGCCACCACCTGTTGGTTCAGTGTCTGCTCCAGGTCCTGCTGCTGCTGCTGGCGACTGCCCTCCTCACTAGGCGGGTGAAGGAAGCTGCTCATCAGTGACTCCAGACTTAGGTTGCTGCTGAAAGGACTGGTACTGCTCCTACCCCCCCCCCCCACCTTCCCCCAGCCAGCCGTGGCAGTAGTTTCGTGAGCGCTGAAGAAACCCCCCCGGTCAGACATGTCAAGGAGGGACGATGCCGCACATAGGCAGCGGCCCCCAAATGACTACGGATTATAGTAAATTTTTTGTTTTGTCCTCCCTCTCAATAGCTGGAAAAAGGCTCCCATTTTGGGCCGGTAGCGAGGGGCCAATAGGGGAGAGCCAGAAGTCATCCCTCTGCCGGATGCTGACTATTCGGCTGTCACTAGCCAGGCAAATCAGCATGTTGCGGGCCATCTGCACAAGTGACTCCGAGGGGCTCCCTGCCTCCATTTCCACTGTATACTGCCACGGTGCTTGCGGGCATCTGCCTCGCTTCCTCATCCCATCTACCCCCCTCCAGCGCTCCTGCTCCCCTCTCTTGTCACCTGGTAGAAAATCCACCTTTTTCCCCAGACAATGTTCGCTCCCAATGTCCTCCTCCCCATTTCAGTCCCCACCGGACTCATGGGGCCACGAATCAGCGCCCCCCCCACCCCCCTGCCCAGACAGATTTTTCAGATCTGTTCCGGGACATAAGCAGTAAAATGACTTTTTTCATCCCGTACCCCGGCGAATAAAAATAACATAGCCTCCTCAAAAGGGCCTCAACAAACGGCGGGTTTTAAACGGAGCTGGCCACTGGCTGACATCAAAGTTACACTGGGATACACCTGCCGCCTGGATCATAAAAAAATCGTTAACCTTTCTCTGTTCATACACGGTCCAACAGTGCAGCTGGAATTCCAACGGGGGGAAAAACATGCATATCAGGTGGTTGGGGGAGGCCTTTCTCCGCCAACCGAGGAAGGTTTCCGGCTTTGTAGGAAGGGATAAAGTGCATCCACATTTTCCTGGCCATTTCAAAATCTTCTGAAGATCGGGGAAGACTTCGGGAAACCCTTTTTTCACAACCAGATTGAACAGGGCGCCATGCGGGCCATGGACCACCCCCTCCTCGGTGCAGAAAACGGACACCATTTTACTCCCATTGTCCGTCACCATGTTTCCCCTGATTTGCAGTTGGGGGCGCGGAAAAGCCACACAATCGATTTCTTGCTGCATGACGCAAGCATTCCCCCCCCTGTGTGACTTCTTGCCAGGCAAGCCGGGTGTAGAACTGTGTGACACCGCTGTCCCACACATGGGAAATGATGGAGCGTACTTGTGGAGGCTGAGATGGGGGGGTGGTGGAGGGGGAGGAGGCGGACAATTTGGGGCAGGAGCCGCTATTTGACAACGTGGGAGAAAGCGGCGTCCCTGAAAAAGTTGTTGGTGTGCCTGGGGAGGAAACCATTCACCCAGAGGGCCGTAAAAGGGCATGTACTGGCCCTGACCATAGTTTTCCTCCAACATCCCGCTGGCCCTGCAAAACCCTTTGGGAAAAAGCCAATAAGCCAAGGGCTGCCCACTTCTTTCTAATAAGAAGTGCTGGTAACTGCCTTTTTGGAAAAGAAATTATGGCTTGGAACTCTCCATCCGGCTCGGCACAACCCTTAGTTCCTGAACGGTGCAATCCCACCATTTGGAAAAGGGGGGACTGAGCACCAACAACTTGTACAGGAACTCAGCCCTTTTTGCACCTTAGGAAGGTTGACCTACTTTGCTCTTTGCAATCGCCTCGCTGAAGGACTGCGGCGCCATGAGTACGAGGGGCAGAGCATCGGACCGGGAATGATGTCAAAAGAAACAGCTCCCTTCTGCAAGGGGGGAACCCCTTTACTGGCGCAATGGCATGGCGGCCACTGGGCCTGCTGCTGCTCTGTTGCTGCGGGGGGGGGGGATGGACCCCCACACTGAGCCACGTTTCCCCAGGCCCCCGATGGTAACCTGCTGTTTGACCAGGGGGGGGTGCCCCAAAGTTAGCTCCCTGGGCCCCGCTTCACTTTCTGCCTACAATTTTACATAACCCCTATTTTGGGCCCCCCAGTTCTTTTGCAAAGAACTCCACACCGCCGATATCGGATTTACCGCCAACACTCCGCACTGAGGAACGCCGCCGCTCCCTTGCTGAGCCCCTTGCCGCTACTTTCCCTTTGGACCCTGCAACGGGTTTTTTTTTCCCCGTGGCCGCTTGGCCCCCAACCTCACACTGCTGCTCCCCTGCTGACTCACGGCCACACGACCCACTTGCTGGCTGCACTGCTGCCTGACGCGCAAGCTGACTCCCTCTTCTCCTGACGATGATGAAGCCCTTGCCTCACCCGGCTCCCAAGTGCGGTCGGCTACATCATCATCTATTTGTGTTTCATCGTCACTGCTGTCCTCATCACCGGTCTTGGTATGCAGAGGCTGACCCCTCACAACATGACCTCCCATGCCACTCTCAACATCTATACTTTGCCGCCTACTGCAAGAAGCAGGGGATATTGGCCCCATTTCTTCGCTGCCAAGTAGCTGCTGACTGCCCTCCTCAAATTGTTCATCCTCGCTATATAGTGGCGCTGAGCCCAGACCACATAGTAGATCTCTGGCTGAGGGAACCGGATGGGACAGAGGCGGGTTGAGAACAGGTGAGGGCCGCTGACCCGCTCCCGGGCCATGCCAACTAAGGGTTGTGTCTGACGTTCCCAGCGACTCTTGGCTGGGGTTGTCAGATGTCACCTGGGAGGAAAAAATTGTAATTAACCTTCGCTTGTGAATTAGGCTACAGGAAAAATTTATTTTTTGGCGGTGAAAAAGACGGTTTCTGTTAGTCACCACAGCAGCAAAACAACGCTTAATTAACCCCTGGATGTAAATTGCACAAAAGAATTGAGCATCCAAAAATGAAGTGGTATTTGTATTGTAAAAACGCTGTTTCTTTAAATTAATACAACAGGAACTGCCTTAGATCCCCCTTGGATATTCAATGTGCTATGAGCAGATAGCATTAAAATGTATATGCAGCTGCAGTGGACGCACACTGGACTTCAGATCCAATACCCCACAAAATCAGAAATAGAACATTAAGAGAAGCAATCTCTGAGACAAGCTGAGACACCCCCCAAAAATCGCTGTATAAAAATCAGTTCTTCAGTAAGAGCTATTATAAGCAGCCGCGGCAGCACCTTCCCTAATCAGTACAGTGAGAGCGGTATGAGCTCCCAGCGTTGCGGTGACGTCACAGAATCCTGCCGGTCTCTGATTGGCTTCATCTCTGCACATGTCATGCAGGCTATGCCCTTCTTCCTCCCAGAGTGCTTTGCCCCATGTAACGCCATGTGCTCGCAGCCATTTTATCAATCAAAAACACACTTCGTTCACGCGAAGTACCCCAAACTTCGACTTCGTTCAGAACCGAAGTTTTCCTGAAATTCTAAACGAATTCCACTTCGTTAGAATCAATTCGCCCATCTCTAATTGTATGCAACAGCAGAAGGCGATACACGCACAGATTATAGCAAAAATTACTCCTAATATATAGCGTAAATAACCAAGATCAGGTAACCAAGAAAATAACCAAATAAACCAATAACCCACCCTTTACCATTAACTGTTCTTTCTGAGACTACAGATCCCGGCTGTGATCTGACAAGTTAAAACAATACATACAATTATAACAAATAATCTATAGCTATTTTGTAAAATAGCTTTGTGGTAACTTTGTATATCTAATAATGTATATTCTAAGGCCCTACTGGTAGTATTTATTGATCTAACTACCAGACAAGATGATCTCCCTACAGTCCTAGCAACATACGCAGCTACTGCAGGGGGATCCTACAAGCATAAGGGATAACCCTAGATTTTATGACTGTCAATATGGACTCTGGATGGTCAATTAATATCTTGGCACTACAATCCACCCTTGACCATTCAGAATCCATATATCATTTTCATTATGCCCCCTCCCCCTTTTTTTTCACCTCCTATTTTTATTTGCTGACATTTCCCTATCTTATTTGGATTATAAATCATTTGATAGCATAATTCAGCAGATGCAATATTTTGAGTCTATATATCATATCTTCAGCAAGGAAATCCTCTCCAGCACAGTTTATACAAGCATAATATGCATGGTATGTATAATTCTGGATCACATCTCCGTCTTCGATCTCCTTATCTTGGACAGACCCCCCTATAAATTTTGTCCATAGTTGCAAGGGGGTTGGTACAGCTACCATGCAAGTCTCTAGTATATCAGTAGCAGTTTTTGTCATACATAAATGTTCATCAATTGTGCCAAATAAATCCATCGATTCTGTTTAATTTTCCATAATGCCATATTGTCCTTGACTGGTACTTCCTCACTCTGTTGATGCAACGGCTGGGTAATAACAGAGACCAAAAGGACCATGCCTGCAATACCGATCAACCACCGTCTCCAAGTTTGGATAGGAAAAAAAAACTGAAAAGAAAGAACTGACTTATTATTCTCTGAGATAACATCTGTTTCCCACTTTTCTTCTTCTGGTTTCCTCACTACCAATTTTGTCCCTCTAGCAATAACTTCTACAGGCTCTGAAGGGCCTTTATCACTCAGTTGTTTTCCCCAAATTCTTGCACCATTTTTTAATGAGTTAGTGGAACCAAAATATATTGCCCACTCATATTGGAGTGCACATATCACAGCTGTTATAAACTAATATCACTCGATTCACTCTCTTTTTTTTTTTCCCAGCATTTATCTTCTCAGATAAACAGATAGTAAATGATCAGCCACCCATCTGTATGGGCCTAGTACAGAACATAGTCAACCATTTTACTGCTTCTAAACCAAAATATATGGAAACTGTTCCTGCCCTCTCCAAATATTCTTTCACTGGATATTAGCATAAAACCCCTAATACCTTCTATGTCATAAATCCTCACTATATCATGGCATCTTATTTAACAATTAACTATTCTTCATTTATTAATATTTGCCCTAGAGTATTCTTGTGTTTTTACTCAGGCCTTTACTCTCTAGGGACAGATTAACATGCAACAAAGAAAAGACACAGCTTATCATGCAATATGACCATTTAGTATTCTACAGGTTAGTCGCAATGCGCAATAGTCATCACAACAAAAAAAACATGACACAAACAACACATCACAGGGCCCATCACATCACAATGACTGGGGAAACACACTGGTGTCTCCCCTTTAACACAAAGGAATTCTTTATTAACTCTTTGTAAATTGGAGCTCCAAACAAAAAATTATCCAATAAGGAATGCACAGTTGTGTTACATTTGGGAACACATTGAACTAAAATCTAATTTTTACCAAAAACCCAGTAGTACTACCAAATAAATTCAGGGTTGACTTTTCCTGTGCCCCGGGGCTTAATTTCACTTCACTCCTGCAAGCAAACAGACAATTAATCACATCCCCCACAAGAGACATCCATAAAAATAACATTATAACAAAAACTTTTTTTTCAAAACTAAAATGTGTGCACAATACAAGGCATCAAAAATGAGCTCAATAAATACCACGTGGATTTATCTTTAACAAAAAACAATTTATGCCTAATTACCTGTAAAAACAAAAACATGTCAATTACACACAAACAAACTTTTTCCTTCAATAAAGACCAATTGGCCATAACTTCAGGAATAAGCAGTTCAATTCTAACTCAAATATATCAGGAAGATTTGCCTGGGAAAAAAAACCACAAAATGTCAGTCATAAGTAATATCTCTTATATTAAATAGTAAACTCAGTCCATTCACAATATGCGGCCGTCTAAACTTTCCAGATGTAAATATAATTTCTACAAGTACATATCCTTGCCATGTAATGAGCTGCAAACTGTCCTTATCTACTGACCAAAGACAAGAATTTTATCCCACACACAAATGCTACTCAATTAAAATCTACACATTTTCCTGTGGCTCAAACATTCTTGCAACACAGAACACAATAAAAGAACAAATTTACAAACAAAGAAATCCACACATCTGACAACATTTGACTCTGAACACAGAACTGAACCCGTCTAAAATAGTAACTCCAGAGACCACGGACATCAGACTCTACACCTTAATTTAGAGACAATAAAGCTGTCACACTGCTTATCTGTACACATAAAACCACTTCTCATATGTATACACTGCATGTGTTTCTCTAGAGATAACATGCCAGATAAAAAGACCTGGGTCTTCACTATTAGAGGGTCTCTTATTTACAGAATTGCTATTTTCCTAAAACAAAACTGATATAGCAATTTATCCTATGTCTTCAAAACACCTCTTAATTTTTATCTTACTTGCTATTTCCACTACCTACATTACTTACTTTTTTTTTTTCTCAAGAACTAAATACGTTCTTCATGCTGTTTCCTATAAGCACATAACAAAATCCAACCTCTTAAGGAATTTAATGCAGTAGCATTCAATTCCTTGTTCCTTTCAATTTTTTACCCTTTGCAAACGTGTAACCACATCAGTTGGTCCCACATCTTTTATACACTAATCCCCTGATTCACTCAGTGCAACACATTGTGACCACTTATTGGCCAAAACACAATAGGGAGCCTGCTCCCCGCCTGGAATATCAACAAATACATTTACAACCTCTTTCTTCATAAAGAGAAACATGTTTTACAGAATTTCACACTAGAGTCTGGATTATTGGATGGAGGTTCAAAATTCCGGACTATTGGAATTTTGCTAAAATTTGTCTTTTCAGGCCAAAATGTCGCTAACCGTACAGCCTTAATAAGAAAAACCATCTGCCATGCGTTTTACAATATGGATTCTTGATGGCCAAATAACCTATTAGCATTACATGTATATATTTGTCTACTAGAGAGTTTGTTTGCTTGTACACTGTTCTGCAGTATGAATATATTGCAAAAGAGTGTACTAATTTGGTTCTCCAATAACATCCTGCCTATGGAGTAGTAACATTGCAGCGACAGCGGCCTTCATTAAGCCCCTCGCTGCCATGACAACTAATCAGCACGGGGTGCTGATTGGGAAAACAAACACTGTGCACTGCTCCTCACGTATTTAGATGCCATGATCACCGCAGAATCTAAAGGGTTAGATGGCCGGGATTTTTGAAGTCCCGACTGAAATAACCAGCCGTTACCTGCCATCTAAGGAGCGGGCTTAGCAAGTGAACCCACTCTATACTCTCTTACCAGCAGTACTTAAAGGGGTTTTGCCACAAAGTAAAATTGACGTAGGAAGCTTGAAAATTAAATAATAAACATTTTCAACGTTCATCGTTATTAACAATTCTGTAGCATTTGTGTTTTAGCTGTTACCTTAGAGATCCATAGTGCACAACTTGTCTCTAGGGGATAAGACCAGTGATGAGAGCGCCTCAGTCCTGACCGCACATGCTCAGACATCACCCCTCCTCTCAGGCAGCTACTGTTAGTCTCTTCCCTGTTTAGTAATCACACACACTCACTGCTGAGTGCTCAACCCCAGGTGCTGTCATTCTACTCCTGTCCTCTATACAAGAAAAAAGAAACCTCAATCAGGTATGTGCATTGAGAAAAAAAATCCATGTTTGGCTCCTGCAGAGATTTGAGCCTAGGACCCCTATATTGGAGAGCAGAAATGCTAACCACTCAGCTACTTTGAAATGCCTTTGTGGTAAAACCTCTTTCAAATGTTGGTAAGGGGCTGAGGTATACTTCCACAGGGTGGATGTGGCCCAGATTTTGTTGCAGATTTTGTTGCAGTTTAGTTGCAGATTTATTGTGGATTTTACTGCATATTTTTCTTCATTGGCTTTACAGAGAGAAAGCAAAATTTGCACTTGGAACTTGTGTCCGGCGTGGGGTTGTGACATAATCACACGCCTACACCGAGATGCTGCTCCCATTGTCTCCTAGGCCAAAAGCCTCAGGCCTCGGTTGCTAAGATAAGATAACTCGCTTTTCGGCGCAAAAAATCAGTTTTTTTTTTTACAGATTTTTGAGATAAATTTAATAGCGGCAAAATCCATAAAAAGACGGATTTTTAGCAGCAAAAGTGAGATAATATCAATAGCTCCAAAATCTGTAAAAACATGGATTTTAGCACCAAAATACACAAAAAGATTATTTTAGCGACAAAAAAATTATTTTTAGTGACAAAAGTGAGAACTTTATAGCAGCAAAATCTGTAAAAAAGTATTGTTCTGCCAAAATCCATTAAAAAAAGTATTTTAGCATCAAAATCTGTAAAAAAAAACCTTATTTTTAGCGACAAAAGTGAGATAACTTTATTAGCGGCAAAATTCATAAAAAATGTATTGTAGCGCCAAAATCCGTAAAAAAAAACTTATTTTTAGCGACAAAAGCGAGATAACTTTAATAGCGCCAAAATCCATAAAAAAATTATTTTAGCGCTAAAATTTGTAAAAAAGCTTATTTTAGCACCAAAAGCGAGATAACTTTATTAACGGCAAATTCCGTAAAAAAATGTATTGTAGAGCCAAAATCCGTAAAAAAAAGTCTTTTTAGCGACAAAAGTGAGACAACTTTATTAGCGGCAAAATCCATAAGAAAATGTATTGTAGCGCCAAAATCCGTAAAAAAAAACTTATTTTAGCACCAAAATCTGTAAAAAACGTATTATTAGCGACAAAAGTGAGATAACTTTATTAGCGCCAAAAACTGTCAAAGGACTACAAGATTACATATAAAGGCAATAATGTGCTTTACATCCCCTTTTGTAGGGCGGAGTTACATCCAGTGGCTTAATTTATGCATACATTAAAAAACAGACTTGAAGACAAGCAAAAAGCGTGCGTAAAAAACGTGCCAAAAAAGCAAATCGCGGCAAAAAATGACCGTTTTTTCAGCTGCTTTTGACAAGTAGTGGACAGAAAACTCAGTTTCATAAACGTCTTTAATAATTTTTTTCAGGTCAGCACAATACAATACAGTGTACAATACATAGCAATACAGTAATATAAACAAAAAAGTAAACAGCAAATACATAAATAATTTTTAAATAAAGGTAAAAAAAATACAAAACCCCAATAATAATAAAAAAAAAGTAAACCACATATGTTACATTGTGTGTAATGATCCACTCAATAAAATTATGTTATTTAATCCGTACAATTAATAAAAATAAAAACCATGCCACTATTGCCTTTTGCTCATCCAGCTGCACCCAAAAATGGAATAAAAATAAATAAAAAAAGCGTGTACCCCATATCATAGCAATATAAATATAAGCTTATTCCACAAATAAAAAGCCCTCAAACATCAGTCAAATAAAATAGTTTTGATTTTTAGAATATCCTCACATAAAATATAATTTTTTCAAAGTGGCAATTATGATTTGTGGATGTGAGGAGGCCCCTGTAAAAAGAGGCGAGGCATGAAAAGTGGCCGTATGGTCTGTAAAAAAAGGTCGGCAAAGTTAGCGGAAGCCCAGGGTGGCAAAAGTTCTAGCATTGAAGTTTTATTGAAGTTTTCAAAGAATTCGGGGAACAGAAACTAAAGTGAGGGATGAAGGTAGAGAGATCAGAGAGGTACATCCAACATAATATGAAGAGGCTAAAAAACGTTACAACAGTTTGTATGAAGAACCAAAAGATGGCGCTACAGTTATATTCATTACAATTTCAGTCAATTGATTTTAATGGAGCTGCACTATATATGTTAATGTAATGTATAAACAAGTAACAATAAGGGTATGTTCACACGGCTTATTACGGCGCATGTAGTATAGAACCACATGCTGATCAGCGCGTAATTCCAAAGCACGGGGGAGGGTGTGCGGTCGGGCGCCGGCCCCACAGACATGCATTGTCAGCGGCATGTGATCGCTGCTAAGGGTATGTTCACACAGCTTATTTGGGTGCACATTTTGGGCGTGCCGCAATTACGGTAATCCATACCTCTCATAGAGAGCTATGGATTACGCCTCGTCGCCCCGCGCGTACAATGAGCGCGGGGGGGAATTGACATGTTAATTGTTCGCGGCTACACGCTGATCAGCGCGTGCTTCCAAAACACCCGGCGTATTGCGACACATACTATATGTGCCGCAATAAACTGTGTGAACATACCTTAACAATTCACATGTCAATTCTCTCTCCGCGCATACAATACAATCGTATTGTACGTGCGGGGAGATGATGTGTAATCCATAGCTCTCTATGAGAGCTATGAATTACCATAATTGCGGCATGTATTTTGCCGCGTATAAGGGTATGTTCACACGATGTACTGCGGCGCGTACAGTACGCGCCACAGTACATCGTGTCTTTTGGGAGCTCGCGCTAATACGCGCATAGTCCCGTGGCGCAGGGGGGGGACGGCAGCCCCATTGGCATTCATTACTCATGGAGCGTATTTGCCACAAGTAATTGACATGTCACTTATCTCGTATCGTACGAGCAGGGAGAGGAGGTGTATTCCATAGTCGAAATGCGCAACGAAATACGCGGAAATTTAAGCCGTGTGAACATACCCTAACAGGCAGCTATACAAAGACGTTAGATGTTTTAGTCACTGTGTACTAATAATAAAATAGCAAAGTCAGTACCAAATGAAGGAAATTGCACCTAGGGCATGAGCGTCCCGAAGGCTTTCTTGCATTGTAAAAGAAAGTCATGGATACAAATGGACTATGCGGTGTGATATCATGATGTTTACTGGAGGCTTAGATGGAACAACACTTCTCTGAGGCTACTAATACACTGAGTTTTGTGATTTTCATCACATTTTGTACCACTAGTGATCGCCTCTGTATAGGTATACAGTGGCATATGCTGCCTTTAAGTCTCCCATTCGAAAGAAGCCTCTGTATGGAATACATCTAATACAAATATCAGTGGCACACTAAAAACTAAGTGAAACATCAAGGTATATAGGAATATTGGAAATGCATTACTGCAAAAGGAAAATATGAAAAACCGGGACCCCTTAGTTTACAGTTTTTTGATCAAAGATGTATTAAGCTCACCTCCCCAATTACGTCAAGGGGATCCCAGTACAGGTTGAGTCCCAAAACACTAAAACATGTTACCTCACTAGGAGTCCATTCAGACTACAACATCTCAGGGAGTGATAGAAACCTGCTACTAAATTATCCTGCACTAGTTTAAAAGAGGTATGTATGGCATGGCACAGTCTACGCAGCAAAAAAAAAAAAATCATATGTTGGCCTATCGGAAGAGTAAAGGATACTCTTTTGGCCTCTATTAGGTTAATAGAGCATATGTTTGATAAATGGATCGGAAAGATATGTATGTATGAACGTACATTGCAAAATGCAGTGTGAAAGTAGCCTAGATAGCAGCTCCTGCAGAGATGTACTACTTTTTCCCAGCTAATGGTGTAGCTACAGTGGCCCCCTTTACCACACAGCTGCAGTGCAACTGCAAAAGTAAATAAAAATATATGCCAGAATTGCATCTTCATTCTTCCTCCACCCTCACAAAAAAAAAGAAGCAATCAAAAACTTTTATGTATCTCATAATGATACAAAATAAAATTTTAATTTATCCTGCAAATAAAAAGCCACGGGTTTCCAGTGCATGCACCCTTATAGTTTCTGGCCCGCTTCACTCGCTCTTACGCTGGCATACACTGGACGCATCAAACATCCTAACCCCTCTCTCCTGCGGGTCTCAGGCAGGGGTGCCAATAGTGCAGTACGGGCAGTACTCTTGTCAGGGGCCCTGATCAAAAAGGTGCCCACTGATATGTTAAAAAATAGGAACTAGTAATGGGTGGGGGCCCCATTTGATTTGGCTGTATGGGGCCCTGAAACTTTTAATAAATGACTGATGGCAGCCCTGCTCTCAGGTTTCGATTCTCCACCTCTTTGGATCAACAATGATGATCTCTTATTATCTATTCCCAAAAAAAAGAAAAATATTGCAGCACTCCAAAAAATTATTCGGTGGTGTCAGTGGAATAGTCCTGACAAAGACCTCCAACGAATATATAGAAGAATCCAAGGACATGGGTGAATAAATTTGAGCACAATTTTTGAAGACTTTGGAGTGCTGTGGATTCTTCTATATATTTGTTATCTATGCCTCCATATCTTTAGCTTATTTGTATGCTTATATGCCCCTATGGTTTTCTGCTCATTTGCAGCCCTTGCTAGAACATCATCCTTGCTCCTTATCTGATTTCTCTTTACCAGGTACAGCTACATACTCAAGTCATAACTTGCTGCTTTCCAGCATCTCATCTTTTGTTCTCTTTATCTTTTTACAG
This sequence comes from Phyllomedusa bahiana, assembly GCA_025379985.1. Lineage (NCBI taxonomy): Eukaryota > Metazoa > Chordata > Amphibia > Anura > Hylidae > Phyllomedusa > Phyllomedusa bahiana. The sequence goes on from JAODAL010047456.1 coordinate 17,236, forward strand.
CACTGACTTTATTACTTATATTGTGCCTTTGTACCTATTTCTGTGCCATTTTCTTAACATACCCCATTCAGGTAACTATTGGATATTTTATCCTTCCATTTACTCTGCCCTATCTACTCTCCACCATATTTACCACTAGTGCTATTTCTATATCTGTAACACCCGGAGTAGTGGATCCTCTGGACCTCCGCAAGTGGTGGTAATGGCCACGCCAGGGAGCAGAGTCTCAGTAGGTTCCGGTATTCACCAGAGCCCGCTGCAAGGCAGGATGGGCTTGCTGCCGCGGGAGTCCTACCAGGTCGCTACCCCTGACGCGACTAGCTTGCGGTGGCAGCCTAGGTGCGGCGAAGTACCCAAACGTGTGACGTAACTCCAAGTCATGGACAGTCAAACAGGTCAGGGCAGGCGGTGAAGGTTCGTGGTCAGGAAATGAGTCGGTACACGGCAAGACAAGAACGCACTTCCAAACAAGCTTTCTCTAAAGGCATGAAGCACCAAAGATCCAGCGGGGACGTGCTGGAGGCGTTAACAATATATAGGGTCAGCGGCCGGCAATCACTGGTGCGCGTGCGCCCTAAGGAGCGGGGACACGTGTGCCAGCCGGCAGGAGACCGCGGGGAAGCAGGAGCGCGGCCGGGTAAGTGTATGGGCGCAGTGGAACGAGTGCGCCCGCGGCCCGACACGCGAGCCGCGGCGCCACTCGTTCCTTAGGTTATGTTCACACGGCTTAACTGCGGGACGTAATTACGCCCCGCAATTACGCCGTGTGGGCGGGGCGGGAGCGGGGGAGTGAGCGGGGGGCCGGCACTTCGCCGGCCCATTGACTTGCATTACCGGCGGCGCGTATACGCCGCTGGTAATTTACAAGTCAATTATCTCCCCGCCCAGCGGATTCACTGAGCAGGGAGAGGAGACGTAATCCATAGTTCTCTATGAGAACTGTGGATTACCGTAATGACTGGGCCGTTTTCAGCCCGTAATTTGCGCACTTCGGCGCGTAATTACGGACTGAAATACAGCCCATTTTAAGCCGTGTGAACATAGCCTTAGACAGGGAAAGCCACAGGAGAACGAGAGTGTCCGCAGCCCGACCCATGGGCTGCTGGACAGCTCGTTACAATATCTCATTAAGGCTACTATTGTTGTTCTATTCCTCCTTTACCCTTTCCTATCTACACTTAAGTATTCGTGCTGTATGTGATTCTACCTTCTCGTACACCTGACGCTTTACTGGTATACTTCATATACCCTTAGTCACCATGTCTTTCGTATTCTTGTTCTACCTTCCCTTTTCTCCACCTCTCTCTCCTTGACTGCTTACATATTTATATTTGTGCATTCACTATTTTCTTTTTTTGTTCCTTTTTAGATGTCAATTTTGACAGAGATTACGGCTGAAACATCACTTGATCTACGGCATCTGTTGTATCACTGTAACTTTTGTTCAAAATGTTCTTTGTAAGCAGCATCAGATACGTTTTGTTTCCTATGTAAGCCCTTTAATAAATCCACGTATATACTCATAATTAAAATTTGGAGTGCCGTTTTTAGTCATTTATTGTCACCATTGTACTTGCTTGACATATGTTATGTAAGTAACCCCCCTCGAATGTACAGCGCCCTGGGACTAATGGCACTTTAAAATATATCATAATAATAAAAATATTAATGATGGATTCAGACAGCAGTTTACACTCAATTGCATAACAAATTTTGTTATCCTCAATCCTTACAATAACATTTATTTCCATATACACAAAGCACTAGGAGTTCTGCACATTCACATCCAAATTAAAACATGATTGAAATATCAAATTATACACTGAAAATGAAGAAAATGTAATAATAGGCTGTTTAAAACAATAGCAGTGTGTGCATTTCATGATCCAACTCAAATATTTACACCATAAACTGACAGTTGTTCCCAGATTTAGGTTTTCTGTAGATCACTGAGCTAATATTTAGTTGTGTAACCTTTATTTTTGGGAACTGCTTTACATATTTGTGGCATGGAGTCAACTAACATCTGACACCTGAAAACAGGTATTCCAGCCCCGGCAGACTGTACTACGTTCCATAATTCATTTGTGTTTTTAGGTTTTGCATCAAAAACCACATTTTTGATGTCACTCCTCAAATTCTCAATTGGATTGAGGTCTGTGGATTGGACTGACCACTTCATGACATCAGTCTTGTTGGTGTGGAACTGGTGTGTTTGGGGTTATTGTCCTGTTGAAACATCCATTTCAAGCGCATGTCTTCTTCAGCGTAAAGCACCATGACCTCTTCCAGTATTTTTATATATTGAAACTGGTCCATGGTGCCCGGTATGCGATAAATGGGCCAAACTCCAGAGTATAAAAAACATCCATAAACACCACCATGTTTTACAGTCTTCACAGTGTACTGTGGCTTCAGTGTCTATGGGTCGTCTGACAAACTGTCTGGGGTCTTTAAACCCAATAAGAACAATCTTACTCTCATCTGTCCATAGAAGGTTGCGCCACTTCTCTTCAGACCAGTCAATCTGTTCTTTAGCAAACTGTAACCTTTTCAGGGCATGTATTTTTCAGAACTGGTACTTTCCGGGGGTTTTTATCGAATATTTTGGCTTCATGGAGGCGCCTTCTGATTGTTGTGTAACCACAATTTTGGTCCTAAATATAAGGCCTCAGTTCTCACTATCAAAATCAATAGAACCACAAATCCCAATAGGGAGAGAACAAATTAAAATATAACCTTTAATGTATAAACGTATTAAAATAGTGTGGCAATGAACCTCTCACACAGAGGAAAAAAGGATTAAAAGCTGATACCACAGATTAAGGAACGGCTGTATTGCATACTATTAATCCCTAGGTAGCTAGTACTCAACTACCTAAACCAGGATTATCGTCCTGAAAAAAGGACGGTCCCGTCACGAACCTATCCCTTACTAAAGAAGTCCTGTCAATCCCTCACACTACAAATCCCAACATGTTTCGATCCTCCCTAATCAATAGGATCTCTCAGGGATACAATATAGGGAAAAATACCACTATCACAAAAGTGCATTCAAAGTATGTTAATTTTCTTCATTAACATACTTTGAATGCACTTTTGTGATAGTGGTATTTTTCCCTATATTGTATCCCCCGAGGAGATCCTATTGATTAGGGAGGATCGAAACATGTTGGGATTTGTAGTGTGAGGGATTCACAGGGCTTCTTTAGTAAGGGATAGGTTCGTGACGGGACCATCCTTTTTTCAGGACGATAATCCTGGTTTAGGTAGTTGCATACTAGCTACCTAGGGATTAATAGTATGCAATACAGCCGTTCCTTAATCTATGGTATCAGCTTTTAATCTTTTTTCCTCTGCGTGATAGGTTTATTGCCACACTATTTTAATACGTTTATACATTAAAGGTTATATTTTAATTTGTTCTCTCCCTATTGGGATTTGTGGTTCTATTGCCTTCTGATTGTTGCAGTGCTTACAGATAACTGAAGGTCTTCTTTGATCTCCCTGGAGTTCATCATTGGATGCTTCTCTGCTCTTCTTGTTATTCTATGATCTAGTCAGATGGTAGTATTCCTTTTCCTACAACGTGTTTTTTGGTTGTGTATGACATTTTAAAGCATTGGTGATCTTCTTAGCTGAGCAGCCATTTTTTTCTGCACTTCTTGATCTGTTTTGCCCTCTCTAATCATCTTCTTGATCAACAGTTGGTACAATGTCTGGAACGAACCATTGTACTCACTGAGAATGGGCTAAAACCAGCAGGTACAACATTGGCTTCCCGCCTTCATTAAAGGGGTTGTCTCACTACAAGAATTTCTTTTTATGTTAAAGATCTTGCAAAAACAAGTCACTTTGCAATATATGTCCATTAACAGTGTCCTACTGATTCCTAGATATCCCCACTTGTATGGGCTGCATCAGCTCCTCAGGTCGCTATAGCTACAGACCTGTTCCATCTCTCCTGATAGGCTGCCAGCACTGGTTGCTATATCTACAGACCTGGCTTCTACTACAGTAAACATGACCCTGAATTCAAAATGAAACCAAGAAAACAGGACTGAGGTAAGATGAATCGATGTAGTGAGACAACCCCTTTAAATAAGGGCCTAAATGGTCACCTGTTTCTTCACAGAATTAATGACCTCACTGATTGAAGTCCACACTGCTATTTATTTGAACACCCCCTTTCATTAAATGAGTCCGTTACACCAAATTAGCATCGTGCATATCATGACTATTGATTCTGTTGATTGCCCATTACTTGGCTACACCTACTCATGAATGTTTGACCATGGTGTATTATGTTTTCAGACAAAAACAGTAATTAAACCAATTACTGATGTTAGACTGCTATTATTTTGCACATAACTGTATTTATCTGTTATATGTCACAGTTGACCGAGCCTACTGTTTACACAGTTAACTGCTGCCTCCCAGTGTCTAGAAAATTGTACAAGCAATTATTTTTTTCAAATTCAACGATGTTTATTACAATATATGTCAATACAAGACACAGATAGATAGTGCAACAATGTTTGTAAATACAACAGCAAACTTATTACAAAAAGGAAATTCCAACAGAAATGTCAGTATAAAGCACGACAACGAGTCACAAAAAAGAAAGGTAGTCCAATATCCATGGTAGGAGCTGACAAAGAGCAATATAATTATGGACATGGTAATGTTAAACTCAGTAGAAAATCAACCAGAGTAACTAATAGGTACATGATACATAATCCTAAAGAAGTAATAGAACAAAAAGTAATTCCTTTTCAAATTTATTACGGCAAGAGCAGGGAGAACTAGGCTCTGGACAGCGCTGCAGGCATTAGAAAGGACAAGACACTAGGCAGCTCGCCACATTAAAGTGTCTTTTTATTGTCCCAAAGAAACATAAAATAGAATAGAACAAGACGCGTTTCACGAGGTTCTCCCTCGCTTCCTCAGTTGCATATGTTACAAAGTGTCCACAGTGCTCCTTATATATAAAGTTAAACTGTCACATGATCCACCAAAAAAAAAACACAAAAAAAACAAACAAACAAAAAAAAAAAAAGTGTTTGGGGTTTTTTTTGTTTTTTTTTGTGGATCATGTGGCAGTTTAACTTTGCCGTAATAAGTTTGAAAAGGGATTACTTTTTGTTCTAATACTTACTCCGGAGACCACCAAGAATTTCTGCTGGAGGTTTACCGATGCTAGTGGCTGGTTGGACGGCGATTCGACACTGATCCCCAGGGATCGTTATTAATTATCTGCGATTATATGAGTTGTGCCATCTTCGCACAACTTCAAGAGGTGAGTGGCTAATTTACTATATTATTCAGTCTATAAGAGGTTTACCCGCACGAGGTGCGCTTCTCTCCGCTTTTATGTTTTGATTTGCAGTACCTGTGTTAATAATCCTAAAGAAGAAAATTCTATTATGTGGCCTCTGTATTAAAGGGACTTTATCGGTCCGGGGTGAATCGCAAGATAAAGACATATGTTACGGCTACCAAACAAACCAACAGGACATAACAAGACAACTCTCTCACTCTCATGCTTACACAAAAGAAAGAGGGGAGGGGGATGGAGAGATGGGAAGGGGCAGGAGGGATGGGGGGGGGGGGGGTAGAGTGGGTAATGACAAGGCCTCAGAGAAAAAAGAAAAAAAAAGGGGGGGGGGTGAGAATGGGTCCCGTGATCACAGTGTCAGTGTCGCGCCTGTGTACTGAGGGGGGCAGACGAATTTTTAAATTGAAGCCAGGGGGCCCATGTTCTAACCCATGTTCTAACCAGTAACCGGGCCTGATCTTCCGTGGTAACTAAGAGCTCTTCCATATGGTAAACATGGGAGACCTCCGTGAACCAATCCTCGACAGAGGGTGGATCTGGCGATATCCAACGCCTGGGAATAACCGTTTTCGCTGCCTGCAATAAATGTCTGAGGAGGGATTTTTTATAAGTGGAGGCACCTAAGTCAAACATGAACAATAGGGCCGCTTCCGGGGTTCTCGGGATAACCAGACCCGAGATTGCCTTAAGAATCTCATATATCGCTGTCCAGAAGTCTACCAGGGAGGGGCATTCCCACCATATATTGAGCATGGTTCCTCTAGAGGTTCCACAACGCCAGCAGGCCTCAGGAACCTGCGGGTACCATTTATGAAGTAAATGAGGAACCCTATACCATCGGGATAGAATTTTGAAACTCGTCTCCTGAGCCTTCGTCGCCACAGCAGCTTTATGAGAAAGACTAAAACATTTGTGCCACTGCGCGAGAGAGAACTACTTTCCCAGATCCTTCTCCCAGGCAGCACAGTATGAAGGGAGCTCTAACTGGTCGCTAGTAGAAAGCTCCTGATAGATTGTGGAGATAGAGTGTTGTGGAAGTGAATGCTGGAGGCACATTTGTTCAAATTTGGTGAGGGGTCTTTGGGAATTAAAGGTGTTGCCCAAAGAGTATAAAAAGTTTTTCAATTGGACATATTGAAAAGCAGAAGAGGCTTGAGCAGTAGGTCCAATTGGCAGCCCTGAGAGTGGGAGAAACTTACCCCCTGCCATCACCTGTGTTAGGCGCAAGGGAACTAGCTTAGAACTCCCGAAGAAGGGACGCGAGCCCAGTCCCGGTGGGAAGGCGGGATTGTCTGAAAGTGGCAGGAGGGGTCCAAGCCTATCAATTAAAATTTGGTATGTTTTGTGTGAGCAAACTGAGGCCAAGGTGTGTTTGACTGTGTAAGAAAAATGACATCGGTTCCCTAGCACAGAGGTCCAGACCCAGGGGAGCGATGCAAGAGACAAGGGGGATATATCACGTGCTATGCGCGTTCAAATCCTTTTATCATCCCGACACACCATATCCAGTAGCCGCGCGTATGCCAAGGCTAAAAAGTATTTTCTGCAGTCCGGTAATCCCAACCCACCCAGAGTCTTATGTCTGGTCATTACAGCGTAGGAGAGTTTGGGGTGGGTGGAAGGCTAGACAAAGGATGTAAACAGGCGTTGCACGCGCCGCCAAAAAGAGTTTGGAATATGAACAGGTATCGCCTGCAATAGATAAAGTATATGGGGCAGAATTGCCATCTTCAAAATGTTGACCCTACCAAACCAAGAAAAGTACTGCTTAGTCCACGAAGTGAGGTCCTGAGAGATTTGTCTGAGTGCTGATTCAAAATTAAGGGGGAAAAGATTCGACAGTGCAGCTGGTATAATGAGATAGGACAGTCCTTTAGATGGCCACGTGAAAGCCTAATTGGACTTATCCGGCTAAGAGCAGAAGGAGGCAGGCCTATACTTAAAGCTTCAGACTTGGAGACATTTATTTTAAAATTGGACCAAATGCCGAATGTATGAAGGGTGGACATAAGGGGCGGGAGTGATGTGGCTGGGTCAGTTAAATACACCAAGAGGTCATCTGCAAATGCCGAGCACTTATATTCGGTCCCCCTAATACTAACTGCCGTAATGTCCGGGTTGTAACGTATAGCGGAGAGTAGATTTTCCATTACCAGGACGTACAGGAGAGGAGATAAGGGACAACCCTGTCGCGTCCCATTAGATATTGCGAATGGGTCCGAGAGGGTTTCGTTGATCTTTAGCCTAGCAGTGGGAGCATGATATAGAGCTAGTATTTTCGAAATGAAGGTTGGTCCTATCCCTAGGTGCCGAAGGGTAGTGATCAGGGATGGCCAGGAAATTCTGTAAAAAGCCTTTTCGGCATCCAGGGATAGGACCATAAGGGGAATTTTCCGAAATTGGGCATCATGGACTATATCCAGAGTCTTCAGGGTGTTGTCCCGGGCTTCTCTGCCCGGCACAAAACCAACTTGGTCAGGGTGTACAAGATCCGGGAGCACAGAATTCAGTCTATTTGCTAATGTTTTAGCATAAATCTTAGGGTCCACATTTAATAAAGAGATTGGCCTATAGCTACTACAAAGGGAAGGGTCTTTACCTGGTTTAGATATGAGGGCGATATGGGCTAGTGTCGCCTGGTCAGGGAACGGGTTATCCGAGGAAACATGATTAAAGGCCCGCAATAATAGGGGAGTTAATTCCTCGCTAAAGGTCTTATAAAATTTGTCCGAAAATCCATCAGGGCCTGGGCTTTTCCCACTGGGAAGACCTAAAATAACGGACGAAAGTTCTGGGGCGGTGAAGGGGGATTCAAAGGCAGAGAAGTCAATATGGGATGGAGCTGGAGAGAGGGTAGGGAAGTCCTGTCCTAGACCGGAGGAGGCAGAAGGTGGGAGATTATATAATTTCGTGTAGAAAGCATGAAAGGTTTTGCTGACCTCCACCGTGGTATGGGCCAGGGTGCGACTTGGGGTTCTGATTTGAGGTATATGTGACTAGGCTATCCAGTGTCTCAAAGCCCTTGCCAGCATTCTCCCACTTTTATTGCTATATTTATATAGTCTGCTACGGCCAACCTGTAGATATCGGCACCAGGAAGCTTCCAACAGCCGCCTTACCTCTAATCGCGCCAAGAGTAATTCTCGCAGTGTGTCTGCTGCTAGGGCCCGCTTATGCTGGAGTTCTAGTGCAGCGACCCTAGACAAAGCCGAGCTCAGTTTAGCTGCTTTGTCCTTCTTTAACCTTCAGCCGTGCCTGATCAGGACCCCCCGCACAACGCACTTGAGAGCTTCCCATTGAACTGTCGGGGGAGATGTGTCATTCACATGATCCTGTACAAAGTGTTTAATAGTTTGGGAGACATCAGCTCGATAATAGGGATTCGTTCAGTCGCCATGACCAGGCAGGTCTCGAGGAGGAAGGCAGGGTTAGGGAGCAATAGACGGGGGCATGATCAGATAGAACAATCTTCCCCACTGATGTAGTAGAGACCCAAGGGAGAGCGCTATGGGAGACTAATATATAGTCCAAACGGCTGTAAGCGTTATGGGGATGGGAGTAGAAGCTAAAATCCCTGACACTAGGGTGTTGTAGCCGCCAGACATCACACAGCTGGAGTAAAGTATAGGCTTTTTTAATCGATTTGATGGTCGAATAGGACAATGAGGACCTGCCTGAGGAATTGTCCAGGCCAGGGTCTAGAGTGGTATTCAGATCTCCACATAGGACAATTGTGCCCTGTACCAACGGGATCAACCTCTCCATTAGGCGAGTGAAAAAGCCAGCCTGACCCTGATTAGGGGCATATACATTAACAACTGTGAAGAGGTGTCCCCCTATATTAAGGATGAGAATAATGTAGCGAGCGTTGACATCTGTCCAGAAAGCCTGGACCTGGTGCGCCAAAGACTTATGGATCTCCAACGCTACTCTCCTGGATCTGGACTCTCGGCAGTTCGCAAAATACCACTCGGTGTAATATTTGTTGCGTATATTGGGCGCATGTCCATCTTTAAAGTGTGTTTCTTGAAAGCAGATAATTTTGGTTTTTTTGCTTATGAAAGTGGTAAAGGATCTGGGACCTCTTACTCGGGATATTAAGGCGCTGTGCATTGAAGGAAGCGAAAGATAGATCAGCCATATCCCAAACGTGGAAGACGAGTAGGGGGAGGGCAGAAACGGGTAGGAGGTGAAAGAAGGAAGGAAAAGAAAGAAACGTTACACAAGTACACCAGATACACAAACACCCACATGCCCACGAAGCAGGCAAAAAGGGGGTAGGGGAGCCTGCAGCTGGAACTGAAGTGGTGACTGTAGGAAAGTCAAATATCCCTGGGGCCTGATAAGGGGCCCGTATCGGGATGAAAACCTACTGGGGGTAGATGGAGATAAATGAGGCAAAAACAAACATATAACACATTCGAGCTCCACCGTCTTTATGTAACAAACAGATAGAGTAAGTGTCTGGCTCACACAAAGTTGAAAAATGATAATGTGCAACTTAACTAGGGGAGTCCTATAATTACGATAGGGGGGCCTATGGCTACTGCGAAGAAGAGAGAAACAGCAATAATCAGTGGTCCATTGCTCAAATTTTAACCTAGAATGGTCAGACAAGGCACGCCGGCCCCAGAGCAGAGTTCAAAGGATACTCTTGGCGAGTCTTCAGGGTGGATTGGAGGCGGTAAAAGAATCAGTGCGGTGGCGCCGGCACCTGTTTCTCCGAGGAGGAAGGCTTTGGAGTTCTGGCGGTTCCCGAGGCGGAGGCCTATTGGTGTAGGAGTCCAGGGAGGGCCAAGGAGGGAGGACGATGTCTTGAATGTGCAGTCCTTGAAGTACTGAAGGAATATCGTCGGTGGAACGGATTGTGAACGTTTTCTCCTTTCCACGTATAAAAAGGGCAGAGGGGAAGCCCAAGCAATAGGGAATGTGGCGCTCTTGTAGGATGGCCAAAAGAGGTTTTAGGGCAGCTCTTTGGGCCAGGGTATGTATTGAGAGATCCTGGAGAAGAAGTATAGGAACGTCCCTATAATAGACCTTCTGCCTCTGACGCGCACAGCATCCTTCATCTGATAAAAATGCACCTGGCAGATGACATCCCTTGGTTTCTTGGGATCCATCACCGGAGGGCGGAGCGCTCTGTGAGCCCTATCGATCTCGATAGGGGCGGAGGGGGCTCTTTCAAGCAAGTCATTGAAGATGGTTGTGAGGGCTGGGTAGTGCTCATTGGTGGTAACGGACTCAGGAAGGCCACGAATTCTAATATTGTTATGCCCACTCCGGTTCTCGAGGTCGTCGTAGAGGATTGTAGTGCCTGAACAGACAATAAGGTAGATTGCTGAGATTGGTCTAGGGAAACCACTTTGGAATTCAATGAGGCAAGTTCAGAATGAAAGAGAGAGATGTCCTGCCTGCATTCCCTTATAATGTGTTTGGCTAAAGCCGAGAGGTCGGACCTGGAAGGTAAGGACTGAATAAGACTTTGCAAATCAGATAATGTGATTGGTCTGTCATCCTCTGCCGCTGCATTGGAAGCCCCTGTTGAATCCTGGATGACTTGCGCTGAGTGTGCGGAGGAGATAACGAGTTGACGAGGTGAGGCTGGAGACTGCCCTGGCACATCCATATCCAGCATTAAGGTATGGGTGGCGTTGGAGAAAGAAGTAATAGCCACATTAGACAGGCCAGCCATCAGATAACAGGGGGGAGGAGAGACATTAACTCCGACTGAGCTGCTGGTAGGTGTACTGGCAGGCCCGCCCCAGGAGGATCCCTTGGACCACTGTGGTGAGGGCTGTTAAGCAGGGGAGATGGGGGTATGCCATTGGTGTGGGGCCAGGTTGAGGCAAGGTCCCAGAGCAGGTTTATATTGTTGAATGGCATGTGGCTGGGACAGAGTCCGAATGTCTGAGTCCATCAGAGCATGATAGGTCCCTTGAGTGAGGAGAGGTTGATGGGCCTATTGCTGGGGTGATTTTTAGCATGGTCCCCATTGAGGGGGTCTGCAAGCTGGTGCCAGCTAATATTGGAGGGGTGAGTGGTTGCAGGCCTGTGACCAGGGGCACTGGTGAGTCCATAATGGACGAGTGGGCCGGTGTATGGACGCCATAGTCCTCCAGTGCGCCTTGCTTAGGCTCCGGGCAGTGCATTTGCCCTGTATTCTCCCTAAGGCCTTCCCCTTGTTCTGTGGGCCAGTGTCCGGCGCACGGGGGCAGAATAGGTCCAGCTCCGGCCGTGTTTCGGGTGGCAAGCGGGCCCCGTTACCTGCATAGCCAGGAGAAGTCCGGGGCGGCGGCTGTCGGGTGCAGCACAGCAAGGACGGGGAAGTCGCGGCCCCCGGGAGCAGAGAGGAAGCCGCGGGGTCATACTTCTGTGCCGCGCGTCGTGCAATCTCTTCGGCCAGCTGGCCATCCGGCACTGTCGGCTGGGACGGACGGGAGCTGCGATGAGGTGAGGATTCGCCGGTTCCCGATGTCTGAGAGCCCGCTTCCTGAGCTGAAGGCGGGGGAGGGCCCTGTCGCGGCGCCTCAGGCAAAAAGCCGCCACGGCCATTTTTGTAAGGTCCCGCGGTCTGCAGCGTCCGGGCGAGCCGACGGCTGAGAAGGGAGGAAAAAAGCACCAATATCACCCGGGGGCGATAGGGAACGGGTGGAGGACCTCAGCCCCTTCTTTTTGGTTGATTTCCCCAGGGTTGAGGGCTAAGAGCCAGCCAGATGATAGCAGCGATGCGAGGAGCTCAGGAACAACACGTCCTCACTCCTCCATGTCTAGGACACGGCCCCCTACAAGCAATTATTTTAACAAAATATACAGATTAATCCTTTAGTGTCCAACCCTTTTTCGGTTTCTCATTTCTGTTTTTGTCCTCCCAGAATTCCAGGAGCCAGAACTTTTATATTTTTCTGTCCATATAGACATATGTTTGCTTGTTTTACTTGGAATCAGAAAATTCACCAAGGAAATTCCAGCGGACCAAAGGTACTTCACGAACTTTTTATTTCATTTCATTCTTCCACAAGATAGCGTTAAAACGCCGACGCGTTTCGGGACCCTCAGGACCCTTTTTCACGGCATATAAATTCTGACACAAACATTTCCTAAGTGAACAAACTTAAAAACACGTCACTGCATCACATGGTCATGGGCGTGTGCTTAGATTTTAACCCTTGGATAGCTCAAATCCTATTGCTTCCTAATAGAATCCTTTGTATTGCAAACAGCTATTGTGTTATTAATGCAGGTCTCCTAACGTTTATATAATATATACTCGACATATGTTTGGCAGTTTTGCAGATTAACAACATGAAATTGCAAATGCTCATGCAAATATGCTGG
>JAODAL010047457.1:0-29907 GCA_025379985.1 Phyllomedusa bahiana
AAATATAGGGTTATATGATAGAGGAGAGAAGCTGAGCTCTGTGATATATACATAAAAGCAACATTTTGCAGTTCTCCTGTCCTGGGCTCTCCTATTGTTAGCACTCGGTGATGCGACCTGACTGTTTCAGTGGACTAGAAACCGAGCAGGAGAATTAAAGATGTATCTGCAATTCAGGAGGGGAATAAACTCATAAAAATAAGTTTGTTTTGAATCTTTTACACTGCGCTTTCAGCCAACTTGTATTTTAGCGATCGTTTTCTCTCTCAGGGAGCGATGCCAGCTGCCAGCTCCTGACTTATCTCTCCGGTGGATCCCATAATCCTCTAGGAGATAAGAGGTTGGCAAACCGTAAAGACATTGCTTGTATCATCTAATGGAAAAACACCGAGGTGGGGTTTTCGGAACGTCTCCTTCGGACGACGGGGTGTGTAATGGGTTAAACCAATCTCCGTGGACACCCTGTGATTGCTGCTCTGCAGCGCTGCAATATCCAGACATAGAGAAAATGAGGCTTCTTCCTGGTGGCATCAAGATACCTGCAAACAAAGCCGAGGACTGCAAAAGCCATCACTGAGATAAATGGAGAAGATTAGCAATGAAATAAATACGTTTGTGCCGAGAACGGCGGCGTTTATTGGGAGAACAGGAATTAAATCGCCGTTATAAATTGTCTGTACACGTGGAAGGCGGGAGATTTATGAGCAGAATACATAGACAGACTTGATGTTCTGATTTCTATGTAGATTAGGAATGAGACGGGAACAGCTCAGGTGGTCACAGACTTCACATTAATCAATGAGACTGGCACCGCCAGCGGCAATACTCTGGACCAGTGATGCACGGCCTAAACATTTCTAGGCTAAGTGGTGAGAACATGCAAAAAAAAAAATATCACTCCCATCAGGTGGCGGGATGGAAAACACAGCTCAAAGTCTATGGGGGATGCATTTGACGCCGCTCATTATCACCCCATGATGAGTAATGATTGCTGCTCCATGCACAGAGGTAGTTGTTGGCCCGCGAGGCTGAAAAAGGCATACTGGCACTAAATGCTATGGGAAAGAATAAGGACTAGAATAGGAAGCAAAGGCAAGTGGATGAGGACTTAAAGGGAACCTATCACAGTTTATGCCCCCCTTGCGGAGGGCAGCACAAGCCAGTGTCAGACCTGCTGTTTCCAGCGCTGTGTCCATTATTCTGTAAGATGCTGGCGGTTTAGAGTATTTAATGCTCAAATCTTATTCATGAGCAGGTGTTAGCCCCGCCCACCAATGGTTAGCCCCACCCACCTGTTTATTCACATGTTTCTACCTATTCAAAGTAACAGGTTTATCAGTTGAGGTGGGCGGGGCTAGCCTCAGGTGGGCAGAGTTTGAAAAAAACTGACTCTTTGTTTAACTCTTTTCATGACTCTTTTCTGGCTGGAAACTGCAGATCTGATTATTAAATGCTCTAAAACTGCAGCATCTTACAGAATAAGGGGCACAGTGCTGGAAACAGCAGGTCTGACACTAGCTTGTGCTGTCCTCAGCAAGGAGGGCATAAACTATGTGACAGGTTCTCTTTAAAGTGAACCTGTCAGATGATTTATGCCCCAACGGATAGCAACATGTGATAGCGGAGAGGGGCTGAGCTCTGTGATATATAGGGTTATATAATAGAGGAGAGAAGCTGAGCTCTCTGATATATAGGGTTATATGATAGAGGGAGAGAAGTTGAGCTCTGTGATATATAGGGTTATATGATAGAGGGAGAGAAGCTGGGCTCTGTGATATATAGGGTTATATGATAGAGGAAGAGGAGCTGAGATCTGTGATATATAGGGTTATATGATAAAGGAAGAGAAGATGAGTTCTGTGATATATAGGGTTATATGATAGAGTAGAGGAGCTGAGCTCTGTGATATATAGGGTTATATGATAGAGGGAGAGAAGCTGAGCTCTGTGATATATAGGGTTATATGATAGAGAAGAGGAGCAAGGTTTTGTGATATACTGTATAGGATACACAGGGGTTGTCTCACTATACTGATTCATCTTACCTCAGTCCTATTTTCTTGGTATCACTTTGAATTCAGGGGCGTGTTTACTGGCTTCCATTAGGCTGCAGTAGAAGCCAGGTCTGTAGCTATAGAAACCAGTGCTGGCAGACAATCACGAAAGATAAAACAGGTATGTAGCTATAGCGACCTGAGGAGCTGATGCAGCCCATACAAAAGGGGTATTTCAGAACAGGTAGGACACTGTTAATGGACATATATTTCAAAGTGACTTGTTTTTGCAAGATCTTTAACATAAAAAGCAGCAATCCTTGTAGTAAGACAACCCTTTTAAAGGGGTTGTCTCACTTCAGACAATGATGGAATATTGCTAGGATATGCCACCATTGTCTGTTGAATCCAGGTCCTACCTCTGAGACCCTGACCTATCCCATAAACAAGCCCTGAAACCTCTCCGTTCTACATGGAGAGGTGGTCGGAATTCTCCCATAGACTTGAATGGGAATTCCAAGTTTAGCCGAGCATGTGATCATAGGAGCCAAGTAACTGCGGCTCCTATGTGAGTGGTTAACAAGCTGCTGGCAGAGCAGACTGCTGATTTACTGTGACGCGTTCCCTTTAAGGCATGCTTTTTATTGTATGCTGTTGCATTGGAAATGTAGCATAACATATGGCACCAAGACACTTGGGAATAAATCTGGCCAATAGACTTGTATGGGCTTGTTAGATATATGCTACGGGAGTTTTATTAAGAGGTAGATTTATTTAGACCGGTGCTTTATATGCGAGTCTAAGAAGTGAAGCCGCCATAGTAAGTTGCACATGCCTCTTTATGCCTCTTTATAAGTTTGTTGCATTTAGGGCTGTCTGTGCACCACAAATACAAACCTACATCGTGATTATATCCTCAGGAACATATTCTTAACCGAAATAAAACATGAGCCCATCAACATACAAAGGAGGAACCCGTGACGGCCAGTCAATGAATAAAAGTGATCACGAGCAATGAAAGCATGAAAAGTTACTTTAGAATTATCTCCATAATATTCCACAGCTCATGTCCACTCAGGGGTCTTAACAGCCTCATGGGCCTTCAGGCATAGCAGAGCAGTGGGGCCTGCCCAAATACATGACATTGCAGCAGGTCATGCCTCTAACCGCCACCAAGCACAGCGCCATCATCATGCCATTGAAGTCTTGTAGGCCGCCTGTAGCTTACTAGACTAACTGGAAGAGCAGGGAGCTGATGGCTTCCTGCTCAATCATTGTTTTCAATGGTTGCACATCCCAAGCACACACACAAACAAGCAGCCCGCACCCAGTGATCCAGGGCATACATTCACCACCTGGGGCTCTCATGCCTGTGGGGCCCCCGGGCAACAGTCTAGTGTGCTCAATTGATAAGATGGCCCTGTGTCCACTACCAACGGGACTGGCTTAAAGGGGTTGTATCGTTTGAACTGTTCGTGCTCTTCAGCTAATTCTCTGAGATTGAATTTGAAATCCAGGGGCGAGTCTCTCCTCACTGAAGACCTGTGACATCATCATTCTGGGTGAGGCAGTAGAAGCAGAAGGGTGTCTGCAGAGCACAGCTATACAGCCTCCTGCATGCTTGTTATGTATCTGCAGAGCTTCAGGCTGACTCCACAAGCTCCTTGCTGTACTATATGCAGTTATACACACAGCCTGAACTGATGAGACATGTGCGGCGTGCACACTGCCCCCCCCCCCTTCCCCTCTGTTACCAGGCAGCAGACTGGGTTATATGGAGCAATGCACACTGCCCTCCCCTCCTCCTCTCCCCCTATTAACAGGCAGGAGACTCTATAATACTGTGTTATATGAGGGGATCTGTGACTTAAACATCCAGTAATTGCCCAGATCATTCACCCTAGAGCTGGGAGATGAGTATACAGCCAGCAGATCGTGGTTTCACTATCAATCTTAACAGCTCAGAGGGGAGAAAACACAGAGTGTGCAGGCAGCCAATCACAGCTCAAGGGGGCATGGCCCGGGCGTTTCCTCTTTAGGGGGGTATCCCAACAGGCTGAATGAAATGTCAGCCAGCCAATCACAGTGCAGGGGGCATGTCTAGGGGGGGGGGGGGGGCGAGATACGGCCAGTGTCCCAACCAGCAGCAGCAGAAACAGAATACAGATTTACAGAAAAGCTCATATCTGCTAAACTAAGTGACAGAGGTAATGCACCCCAATTACAAAAGTGCTTATTTTTACTGTCCCCATAATCTGAGACATGATCTTTGTAGCGATAAAACCCCTTTAACTTTACAAGGACATGAGGTCAATGAGTAGACAAACAAAATCTTACATCTTTCATAGCCTTCACTGCTCTGTGGCAGTCATTTACTTTCAGATGTGAAGAACGGCCCACGGCCATTGAGTCTAAGCCCTATTTTTGTCCATATCCCAGCAATAGGCACACAGATGAATTATCTAGCTATGTGAACTCTTGTGTAAATCTAGAGAGAGTTTAGTCCTTCAAATGATATGTTTTAGTCCTTTAAGGAATAAGCACACTTTTTCCTGCATTATCAAAGAGAAGATGGACAAAGGTATCCATTAATGGAGAGCGGATGTCCAACGTTCATAAATCAGCAGTATTTATATCTAATGTATCTTGTTATAGAACAATGCTTTCTTATATATGCAGTCTGTAATCAATGCCTCAGGCTATCCTTCACGAGACAAGAATCCTGTTAGCCTGAGAGCTCCGGTTACAGTTGTCCATAGAGGTCTGTGGGGAGGGGCGGTGCCGTAAGTTATATAGAAAGTAAGCAACTTACACACACAAGCAGCAGCATGGAGGATATTATGCATCAGTAAGGAGCAGTGAAGCTGTGAGTCTAGCACTGAGCTGAAATGAGATACTATGCAGCTGCCACCATCTCTGCCTCTCCTCATCTCCTTTCCCCCTCTGTTTCTTTCTATGTAACCTAAAATCTAAGTGAAGCTGACTCATCTTGTGCACTAATAAAAAGTAGGAGGCTGATTAAAAGAGAAGGAAACATTTTTTCTTTTGTACAATATATTAAAAAGTTACTTCTTTTTGCTTGTATTGTTGTGTTATAACTGGAAATAGGCTGTAAGTATTTTTTTTCTTATTACTTTTTTATTTCTTTACTTCAGGTAGGAGGAAGAACAGAAGGAAAGATCATGTCTCATGGTGGTGCTTTTATTAACAAATATGAATGCAAAAAATATGTTCCTTTTTTCAATTTTTTAAAAGAAGAGGTCAATACATGGGGTTGTATTAACCCATTATGTGCAGGGCGGGAACCTCTATGGGTTTGTGATGGTAATGCAAAAAGCTTTGCTGAATGAGCAAGAAATACACAATCACTGTTTGTTGCATTGCAAACTCAAGACCACTTTACACAGAAGAGGCACTGAAAACTTGGCGGTTACAAGAAGCATATTGCGGAAGAGCGGGTAGTCACATGTTTCTGCCACTAGAGGGTGTGCAGCCGGAGACCTGCTGCAGATGCGCCATCGAGGACCTGGTCTTGGTGGGGAAAAGCCACTTATATTGTGTCAGTAATGATATATTACTGACACAGTAGCGGCTAGAATAGCTGCTAGGCGGCTATGTATGGGGTGGCTTTTTTGGGACAGCCATAGTGTTGGGTGCGTGGCTGTCCCCGTGTTCCAGGCCAGGATTTGGACAAAGCCATGGAGACCTATTGAAGACTTCCTACTCCAGGTGTTCAGGGGGGCGTGGTTGCTGCCAGAACCTGGAGCAGCAATGGAGCTGAAAAGAGGCTCTTGCCCCCACAGAAACTTGGAGAGAAGTCTGGCCCCAGTGTGGGGAAAGTGTGTGTGGTGCTCGGCGATAGGCCTTGATCACTAATAGAGAGGGTCTCTATTTTATGTTTAGTCAGTGGCCTGACGGCCTGAGGTTTTTGTTTGTTCCGCTGTTTGGATGCTGTGCTGCAATAAAACAGGCTGAGGCCAGTTGAAGAAGAAGCCTTTGTCAGAGTGTCTTATGTTGGAGTGCCATCCGTTTTACCAAAGACGGCAATTCCGTGAGCGAAAACCTCATGCCACTGACTAAACATAAAATAGAGACTCTCTATTAGTGGTCAAGGCCTATCGCCGAGCACCCACACACACTTTCCCCACACTGAGGTCAGACTTCTCTCCAAGTCTCAGTGGGGACAAGAGCCTCTCATTACTGACACAATATAAATGGCTTTTCCCCACTGAGACCAGGTCCTCGGTGGCACATCTGCAGCAGGTTTCCGGCTGCACACCCTCTAGTGGCAGAAACATGCGACTACCCGTGGTCGCTCTGCCACAATATATACAAGTTCACTGGCACAGTCTTAGTAAAAAAGTTGCAACTGGAGATTCTGATGCAGTAGTTATCACAAACTTACAAGGGCTTCTAGGTATGATTCATTTCACTTATAGAGGACACCTGGAAATAGCAGGGGTACATTTGATCCATGACCCACGCAGTAGGTCAGGGCTAAGTCTTTTCAGCCACAAAAGTCTAATCTCAATAGTACTACCCTTGACATAGTAACTGCATTCAGGGCCATCTTAACAACATTATGGGCACTTGGACATAGAAGTGTAGTAGGCCCTTCCTCTGCTTCTAACCATATCCAAATGTGACACTTGAGGCCAGGCCTCTAACCACCGCCAAGCACACTCACATCATCATGCTGCTGACATCTTGTAGGAAGCCTGCAGCCTACAAGACTAATTTGAAGGGTAGGGAGCCGATGGCTTCCTACTTCATCATGGTTTTTAACTGTTTGCATGTTCTAAGGGCCTACAAACATTTAAATATGTATCCCCAACACAGGGATCCAGGACATATGTTCTGGATAACCAGGACATGCCTTCACCCTCTAAGGGCACCTATGCTTGTGGGGCCCTCAGGCAACTGCCTAGTGTGTCCAGTGGATAAGATGAACCTGACTGTAATGGTAGCTGCTCATCACACACAGGAACACTACACCGGTCAACACTAGTGTTGATCGAACTGTTCTAGAAAAGTTAAGTTCTAGTAGGACTTCTCGAATTTTTAGAACTCGAACCGACCATTTTACTGTTCGTTTGAGTAAAGTTCTAGTTCTAGTTCAAAACATCATTTTCAGTTTCGTTTTCGTCAGCTTTCTGCACTTATGGCGGCCATCCAATCACCTTTCTGCAGTTTTGGAGGCCATCAAATCAGTGCAAAGCACAGAGAAGTGTCAAAAACGTCATCGTTTAGGTGTCAGGCTCTCATTGGCTGCTAAAATCACATGACCATGTTATATGTATTTCACTGTATTGCCTTGTGAACGCCACCTTTAGCTCACTCTCTGTACTGTACTGACGGCTCTTAGTTAAATAGCATTTTCCTCTCCATAGATATCAATAGTTAGGGAGTTTGGTATTACTGGCTGCATCTTTCCCACACCCAGAGGCTATTTGTCGACATTTGCAGGCTCACATAGAGCCTAACTCTCATATACATGGATATATATTATACAGAGTGCTTGGAGTTGCTAAATCATAATCAGTGCCCAAAAGTTCAGTTTTTGCAGTTTTGTGGGTTCAGTAATTGTATAACATACCGTCTCTAAATCTCCTAAGTGTCAGAGTGGCTTTTGGGCCCACTCAGGATGCAAGGACCCGTATCAGCTGCTATGGCTGCACCGCCTATAGCTACGCCCCTGCTTGCAAGTTGTCCTCATCTTTTCAGTTAGCCATTGAAAGGAATGAAGTATTTTAGCCTCTCAATTTTTGTTCTGTGACTCTAAGAGCCAAATTATCTTCATTAAGTTGTTCCACGTATCCAGTTTACTGTTATGGATGGTAATTGCAGCTTCTCCTCACCTGTATAGGTATAAAAATTACCCAGAACATCTTCTCCCATAGACTTTAATGGGGTTCTAGTTCAAGTTTGAATAGAACCTCAAACCGAACACACTATAGATCGAGGTTCTAATCAAACTAGAACTTTTTACTGCTCACTCATCTCGTCAACACGTGGCAGGATTCTGCGCATTTTATGTAAGCTTGGGGATTCACCCCTGGTCATAAGATCATCACTTCTGTCAATTTTAGAGCCTCTTGGTAGCCTTATGGCAGCCACAGCACACAACGGTGGGATAAGAGCACCACTTTCATGGTTTCCCTTTATAAAGCACTTTGTCCTCCTGCCTACTTCCTACCAGTTAACCTTTCCTTGCCTTAAACCTCTTAAAGGCTTTTCTCACTACATGATTCGCTTGCATCCTGAAGGGAAAGGGACATTAAGCTGCTGAGGAGATAAGATGGATTTTATCTCTTCTTAGTACACACAAGTTTCTCTTGGTTACCGGCCGTCTCTAACTCCTCTCTCTCATCTGATTGCTTAAAACAGTTATCTGCACATGGTGAGTCCCTCCCTGCTGTGTGTAACCTCTAGGAATGAAGCTTTGTTTATTTAAGATAAGGACAAACTTTCACTCCTTAGAACTCTGTAGTCTTGTGCACTATATTTTAAATCTCCTGCAGTCATTTCATTGTAATAGGATCAGCTAGGAACTGCAGAGCTGATATGCCAATCACTGCTATAGACCCACCTATAGACTGACCAGGAAGTGTGAGTCTAAAGCTGGCTGTGACTCTGTGAAACTGCATGGTGAGAAAACCCCTATTACCATCTATATTATACTTCTCCCCTTGTCAGTGTGCACCTCCCTTAAGACTTTGGCTACTCTCCTGGGACCTTCTCAAGTGCTAAATATTACAATATATACAGTATAAGTATTATAATACCGTATGTGTTAGTCTCCTAGGTAAGTGGTGCTAGGTGCATCCACCAGATTCCTGTAAATCCCAGTCTGGTTTATTTATACCACGAAATAAACGCTGAGGTACATAGGATTTCAGTTACAAACATCAGTATATTCTTATCTGTGTAAATTTTGTGTTTTTTAGATTTCCAAAAACAATGCCACTTTTTCTCATTCATTTACTTGCCTTTGGAAGTGAGTTAGGCCTGGTTCACATATGCATTGCAGGTCTGGTACGGAACCCCTGTTGCAGAGGTGGCACCGGGTCCGTTAAATGATGGACACCGATGATACCCAATGGCCCCCATTGATTACCAGGGGTCTGTTGGGCTGCCGTTGTGGTGGCTGTCACTTTAACAGATATAGTAGTGTAGCACGCCACGCAATTTTTTTCTGATGCAGATGTGAACCTTGTCTCACCATGCCATTTCACAGAGCCACAGGCAGTTTCAGATTCATAGTTCGTCGTTCTTCCTGGTCAGGCTGTGGGTGGTTCTATAGCAGTAATTAGCATGTCAGCTCCAAGCAGGTATTAGGGCGTTTAAAAAAGAAAAAAAACAGCTGTGTATTCTAGGCTCTTCTAATTGCACTGACATGACTGCAGGAGATGTCAGCTATAGTCAGAGGGCTTCAGAGCTCAAAGTAAACAATCAGAAGTAGTTATTTTCCTTCCTTTGTTTGTTTGAGATAACACACTCTGTTCTCAAGCTGTCGCCTGTCGTAGTGACATCACTTCCTGCTCTCTGTTTAGTCAGGAGGGAGAGCAAGATGGTAACCAGAGAAACCTGTGTGCTCTGAGAGCAGATAAAATCTCTCTTATCTCATGACCAAGGTAATATCAAAAGTCTAAGGTATTTGAAAAAGGTCTTCATTTACCGTTCCCTAAATGTTGAAAGCTAATCATTGTAGTGAAACAACCCCTTCCTTAAGAGGGTATATGGTTAGCATTAAAACAAAACAGCATTTCAACATTTCTTAGTCCCAGTATTTGTATTAGGAGGATATCATATAGCTTCTGTGAGGCGCTTGCACAGTTCCTAGCATATACCTTTTTCACACTTGTTAATATTGGTGTTGAAAAGTTGGTTGTGACAAATTCTCTTTCTACCCCACCAGTCTTGGTCTCTGGATTTCAGCATTAAACCTGTAGGATGGACAATCATTCATTTAATTGCTCCTTTGACTTCCTTCCCATCCAAACCCCAAGTATCCACTTCATCCAAACCTCCCCCCCCCCAATGTTCAGCTCTCAATGATTGGCCATCTGCCTTGTACCCCTGGTACTGGTCACCAATGCTTCTTTTGGCTTCATCACTCACCTTACAAATTTGTATTGCTTCAGTGGTTGTCACACATTTGTCGATGCTTGACAAGTCCACCAACAATCGCCATATCTGGTGCCCCTCCAGCCACCCATCACCCTAGCCCTGGCCTGAACCTGAAATCTGATCAGTAAACAAGGAGCTTTAAATGTGACTTCCATGGTAATTGGCCACAATCCAGCAGTCATTTTTTAAGGGAATAAAATGAAAGCAGGAAGACGACGTTGAGAAGGACAATAACATTCTTTAAGATCTCGTCAGCTCGGGGATTCTTGGCTGTCCGTGAGTGCTCGGGTTGTTTTATGCCCTATCTGCAGAATATTGGCAAAACATCTGGTTCTTCAGCTTTTATTGCACAGCCAGTAAAAATATCCGAACATAATTAGGGAATTGACTTGTGTGACAGAAGAATTGTTGTTCCCAAATTGAGGAACATTCTGGTTAATGATACTGATCACAGTTTCATAAGTTTGGACATTATGTTTCAGAGGAAATAATATGTTTGTCATTTCTACAATGGCTGCTGAGCCGTCCTGCTGCAGATTTCGTGCTTTATTCTGCTTTGTCCATTAGTGAGGGGAGGATATTAATCTTTTCTAATGCTAATTTCATTTCTAAATGACTGGTGCTAAGTATTAATTATATTGATATGTTACGTCACCACACATCTGACAATGAGATTAGCAGCATAGAAGGAGACATAGGAATGGTGAATACAGTGGGAGATAAAAGTATTCAGTCAGCCACTAATTGTGCAAGTTCTCCCACTTAAAAAGAGAGGCCTGTAATTGACATCATAGGTCGACCTCAACTATGAGAGACAAAATGAGAAAACAAATCCAGAAAATCACATTGTCTGATCTGGAAAGAATTTATTTGCAAATTATGGTGGAAAATAAGTATTTGGTCAATAACAAACGTTCTTCTCAATACTTTGTTATATCCTTTGTTGGCATTGACAGAGGTCAAACATTTTCTGTAAGTCTTCACAAGGTTGGGGCACACTGTTGCTGGTATGTTGGCCCATTCCTCCATGCAGATCTCCTCTAGAGCAGTGATGGTTTGGGGCTGTCGCTGGGCAACACAGACTTTCAACTCCCTCCAAAGGTTTTCTATGTGGTTGAAATCTGGAGACTGGCTAGGCCACTCCAGGACATTGAAATGCTTCTTACGAAGCCACTCCTTTGTTGCCCTTTGTGGTGTGCTTAGGGTCATTGTCATGCTGAAAGACCCAACCACATTTCATCTTCAATGCCCTTGCTGATGGAAGGAGGTTTGAACTCAAAATCTCACGATACATGGCCCCCAGGGGCGGAACTACAGGGGGAGAAAACAAAGCATATGCTTCGGGGCCCGCAGCACTATGGGGCCCGCCGCGGCCCCATAAACTCGGGCCCTGCAGCAGCTACTTTGTCTGCTAACACAGTACTGTTCTGGCTCCGGCCGGTGGGCGCTTTTAGATGTTGCTGTCTCATGACGGAGTTGTGGGGTGGGGGGGGGGGGGGTGCAGTCTTCTGCCCCTCCTCCCCCAGCGGCACACACACCAAAGGACAGTGGAGGGAGGAGGAGGAACTAGACACTTGGCAGCCTGAACAGAGGAAAGGTCAGAGATTCCGCCTCCTGCTGCTCCCTGTCCCATTTGATGAACGTGAAGTCGGGACAGAAGGTAAAGGGAGGGAGGGGAAAGCATTCCCAGGAAGCAGAACAGTCACAGCACAGAGTCCCCTCCACCTCATACTGTGCTGCAGACTGTTCAGTACTACCTTATATATCCATAGTTTGCTTAATTAGCCCCTGGGGGTTGGGGGGGGGGGGCGGGGCTGGTGGCACCTATAACCCTGCCTGTCTATTATAACTGTATGACCCCTATAACCCTGCCTGCCTATCTATATATACTGTATGGCCCCTATAACCCTGCCTGCCTATCTATATATACTGTATGGCCACTATAACCCTGCCTATCTATATATACTGTATGGCCCCTATAACCCTGCCTGCCGTTATATATACGTATGGCCACTAATAACCCTGCCTCCTATCTATATATACGACTGGCCACTATAACCCTGCCCATCTAATATATCTGTAAGGTTACTATAACCCTACCTTCCTATAAAATATATTATAAAAAATATATATTATTATAATATATATATAATAATATATATATATATATTTTATTATATATATATCATATATATATTATATATATATATATATAATATATTAATGTATGGCTACTATAACCCTGCCTGACTATCTATATATACGGGATGGCCACTTAAAACCTGCCGCTATCACATATACTGTTTTGGTCACTATAAACCCTGCCTGCCTGTCTTTTATAAACTGTATGGTCACTAACCCTGCCTATCTATATATACTGTATAGTCACTATAACAGTGCCTGCCTATCTATATATACTGTATGGCCACCTTAACCCTGCCTGCCTATCTATATATACTGTATGGCCACTATAACCTGCCTGCCTATCTGTATATGCTGTATGGCCACTATAACCCTGCCTGTCTGTATATACTGTATGGTCACTATAACCCTGCCTGCCTATCTATATATACTGTATGGTCACTATAACCCTGCCTGTCTAAATATATTGAATGGCCACTATAACCCTGCCTATCTATATATACTGTATGGCCACTATAACCTGCCTGCCTATCTATATATACTGTATGGCCACTATAACCCTGCCTGTCTATATATACTGTATGGTCACTATAACCCTGCCTGTCTATATATACTGTATGGTCCCTATAATAACCCTGCCTATCTATATATACTGTATGGTCACTATAACCCTGCCTATCTATATATACTGTATGGCCACTATAACCCTGCCTTCCTATCTATATATACTGTATGGCCACTATAACCCTGCCCATCTATATATACTGTATGGTCACTATAACCCTGCCTGCCTATCTATATATACTGTATGGCCACTATAACCCTGCCTGTCTATATATACTGTATGGTCACTATAACCCTGCCTATCTATATATACTGTATGGTCACTATAACCCTGCCTATCTATATATACTGTATGGCCACTATAACCCTGCCTATCTATATATACTGTATGGTCACTATAAACCTGCCTGCCTATCTATATATACTGTATGGCCACTATAACCCTGCCTATCTATATATATACTGCATGGTCACTATAACCCTGCCTATCTATATATTCTGCATGGCGCCTATAACCCTGCCTGCCGGGGGGAGGGGGGGCCCCATCCAAAAGCTTGCAATGGGGCCCAGGCTTCTCTAGTTACGCCCCGAATGGCCTCATTCATTCTTTCATGTACACGGATCAGTCGTCCTGGTCCCTTTGCAGAGAAACAGCCCCAAAGCATGATGTTGCCCCCCCCCCCATGCTTCACAGTAGATACGGTGTTCTTTGGATGCAACTCTGCATTCTCTCTCCTCCAAACACGACGAGTTGTGTTCTACCAAACAGTTCTACTTTGGTTTCATCTGACCATGTGACGTTCTCCCAATACTCTTCTGGATCATCCAAATGCTCTCAACCAAACTTCAGAGGGGCCCGGGGCATTTTTCTGGGTTAAGGGGAGGGGGAAAACTCGGGGCCCCGTGGTTTGGTCCCTGGCGGGGTAGTGTTTACTGGGTGGGAGCCTTTTTTTGCGTTGGTCCCAGCTTCTTCAGGGCATTCCTAGGTTTCCCCCCTGTGGGTTTGGCTTGGGAAATTTTTTATGACCAATTTTTGTGATTTTTTGGCCCCCTGGGGCTAGATCTTGCGGGGGAGTCCCCAGATTGTTGGGGCACTTTTTTGTATGTTTTCCCTTTTCTAATTTTGCTCCCACAGTTATTTCTTCACACCCAAGGGGTGTGGGTAAGGTTTGAAAATTTTTTGACAACCCAAAAAGGGGCGGAGACCCAAAGGAGGCCAATTAATGGTGAAAAACTCCTTCTTTAACAGGGGGGATGAGTGTGATGCATTGAGCGCATCAAAAAAGAAACTTTTTTGGGGCTGCACCCTTTGGTAGAAACATTTTGGAAGCTGTGGTCTTTTAAGCCCAATTTTCTTTGGGGAATGTACACGGGGTTTAAAAAAAAGAGATGGCCCCTCAGTTGGGGAAAAAAATATTTTAAATCCCCCCAAACCCGTAGAAAGAAAATTCATGAAAACTTTGTACTTTTAAATTACGGGTGCCCTTTTTTGCCCTTAAATTCAATCGAATTAAAAAAGTCCATGTCGAATAAAAGAACCCATACTGTGGGATGTGAAAATGTATATTTGCATGAATTTTTTGGCCCCCTGGGGCCCTTTGACTTACAAGGGCAACATGAGAAAAAAGATGGAAAAAGACCCTGGTTAAAAATAAAAGAAAATAAATCACATTAGACCCACATAAAGGGGGAATTGGATTGAAAATCCCCAAAAATAAAAAAAGACACGAAAATATATTGAGGGGCAGGAAGACATAAATGGCATAAAGCCCCCGGCTAAAGTTCCCTGAGACCCGGAAAAATTTTTGGTGAAATACATAGAAAAAGCATCATAAAAATGGGGGTGAGGTTGATCAAGGATGGTGGATTTTTTACCCTCAAACATCCCCCTTTATTTTTTACCCCAAAATTTTACCAGCCCAAAAAAGAATCATTAAAAAGTGTTGGTTTTAAGATCCCTCTAAAGACGTTTTAAAAAAAAAATAGTGGGGAAAAACATTTCCCATTTAAAAATTTCCTTTCCCTTATTGTGCCCAAGCCCCAAAGGAAAAGTTTACAATGTTTCGAAAACCCCCTTTGTGGGTTGGGGGTCTTTAATAAGTTACCCAAATTTATAAAGGGAAACAAAAAAATTGCCCAAAGGGTTTTGTAACCTGAATTGGGCCAAAAAATGGAAGAACTTTAAAAGGTTGGGGACTTGACACGTAGAGGGGTTTCAGTGGGCCCTGACTGCCCCCCACCCCTGTCCCTGCCAGCGTGGTGGGCTTTCCCCAGCGGGGAGACCCCAAAAAAGGGTGACAACCCCCCCTCTGCAAGTG
Organism: Phyllomedusa bahiana; assembly: GCA_025379985.1. NCBI lineage: Eukaryota > Metazoa > Chordata > Amphibia > Anura > Hylidae > Phyllomedusa > Phyllomedusa bahiana. The sequence goes on from JAODAL010047457.1 coordinate 15,148, forward strand.
GGAAAGGCCGTAGGGAAATCAAAGTTTCCCAAAAGTTTCCGGGGGCAGGTTTACAGGACGGGGGAAAATATATGCCAAAAAACATAACCCCAAAAAATAGTCAAAAAAGCAAGCTTTTGGGGCCAAACCCGGTCAGGAGCCATGACAAAGCGGGGGGCCCCCCCGGCAAGGTAAAGGGGTAGCCAGGTCAAAATCAGGGAACCCAAATACAAACAGAAACACAGGGAAATAGCAGGAGGAACCCCTTTCCCCAAACAAGGAACCCGAGAGGGAAAAGAGGGGTTTTTTAAAGGGGGGAAACCCCGAGCCGCCCCAGAGACGATTTTGCAGCCCGGGGGCCCCCCCTATTGGCCATTGCGACACACCCTCCTTTACTTGATTTTGGGCGGGGGGGGGTCAATCCTAAGTCATTTACCCCCCCCCTCCCCCCGGGGGGGTCGACTGATAAAAGGGATTTTCCCCCACCGTGGGCCCTTTCTGCTTCATGAAAAGTAAATCTTCTGTTTTTTCCTTTGTCTTCAACCCCTGTTTTCGAATTTGGGGAGGCCCTTTTCCTGTTGGGGGCGGGGTATTCCACGGCATTAAAGCTCTGGGTTGTGGGGTTGGTGTGGTTTTTGCTGAGCAAAGGGAACTAGTTCGGGGACATTTAAATTTACATATATTTTGTCTTTTTGGCCCTTCCTTTCTTTTCTTTTAAATTTTTGTTGTATTTTTCTCCGGGTTTTTTGCGAATGGGGACCTCTTTTTAAACGATGGGGCCCCTCTTCCAGTTTGGGTAGACAACTGCTCAAAATTTTAAAAAACATTAAAGCGCCCAGAACTAAGGGAAGGGAAATGGAGCAAGGAAAAGGGTTGGGGGAAAAGAAGAAATACCTAAAAATTGGGTTTGGGAAAGGGGCTAAAAAAAGGGGGGTGTTTTAGGACTTTTGGGGGGAGTAGAAAGTTTTTTTTTTTTGCTCCTTTGTCCGGTCCGGGCATCCCGACAGTGATTTTATAAAGAAATTTTTGCTACAGCAAATGACTATAAAAAATAAAATTTTGTTTCAGAATGCAGAAAAAATCGTCACATTAAAAAAAGCATCTGCATTCCGTACAGAATAATAAAGAAAAAATACTAAATCCAACTGCTTCAAAGATTTCAAGGGGTTCTCTTACGGAGCAGAGCTAATTTATTTAAATTTAATGCTTATTATGCCCGGGCACAATTAAAATTTGCAGTTTGGGGAAAAATTGACACAAAAATGTTTTCCCACCATTAATCCACCCGAGGGGTGGTTTGCGTTTTTTTGATCTGTTTAGTGTTTTGTTAAAGGGAGTCTTTACAACTTAGAAGCCATAGGGGAAGGGGGCCCCGGGGGGCAAAAGAAAGGATTTTTGTATTTCGGGGTTTTATTTTTTGGAAAAAAAATAGCCGTATTAAAAAAAGATTTTTTTTTTTTTAAGGTTCAAAAAAGCTTTCATTTAATTTTGTGAAAAATCACATGCCCTGGGGAGCTGTAAGCTAGAAGCCCGTAGCTTTTAACAGTTTTTAAAAAATCAAAGGGTTTGGGAAAAACCGGTCTAGATTGGGGTTTTTTTCATGGCATGTGGACCCAGATAAAGACCCAATATATTTTGGGGCCCCATAATTTTTCTTTGAAAATCCAAACAACTTTTTTTTATGTGTACAATTAAAACCCAAAATGTGGAAAACTCCTTGAAACCGGGTTTTTACTGCTCTGCCATCTACATGACAATCAATGCAACCCAATATCCCACGGGAAATTTTTCCTTGTGCAAAATTTCAGGTCGTTCCTGACTCATGCTAACCCATTGATTTGTATAAACGGGCTTGAGCCTCTTTTAAATAAATATTGCTGCCCCTTGACCTTTGGTCTGGCTTTACACCTTTGGCTTTTCCCTTTACCTTTTCTCCTGAACTCAGAAAATTGACATTGGTTATCTTCCACTATGTTCCCTATTGTCCCCGGGACTTTCATAACCCGCCAACCAGTGACCCAACCAGGCTCGGACTTGGGGGGCCGGGGACGGGGAAACCCCCGGGGGGCCCCGACCGCGTGGGCCCCGGGGGCGTGCCGTCGCTCGCCGGGGGCCCCCCTATCCGGGCCCCTGAACGCCCGGGGCCTGCGTCCCCAGCCCCCCAAGACCGGCCCTGGGGGGTTGGGGACTTAAAATCCCCCCGGGTCCCCGGGGCTGCGCGGGTGTCAGCGGGGCACAGCGCCCTGCGCGCGTCCCCTGATTCCCCCCGGGAGGCTGAATGATTTGGCTTCAGTGCCGGGGGCCGGCCCCAAAGTGACGTAGGGGTGCAGTGAATTCACATCACCGCCGCCTATCAGGGCCAGCAAACCCGGGGGGGCAGTCGGAGCGGCCGGACTGTCCCCGGGGGCGGAGCCGGGGGGAGCAAGGTAATGATTTTTGGTTTTTTTTTTGTTTGTTTTTTTTAAACTCCTACAGGGGGCTCTGGCAATGGGGGGGACACTGGCAAAGGGGGGCCCTGGTACTTTGGGGTACATCTGGCTAAGGGGGCCTCTGGCTACTATGAGGGGACACTTGCTACGGGGGCCTGGCTACTATGAGGGGGACACTGCTAAGGGGCCTGGCTACTATTGGGGACACTGCTAAGGGGGGCTCTGGCTACTATGGGGTGTACACTGCTAAGGTGGGATCTGGCTACTTTTGGGGGGGACACTGGCTAAGGGGGGCCTGGCACTAATGGGGGGACACTGCTAGGGGGGCCCTGGGCTACTATGGGGGACACTGGCAAGGGGGCCTGGCTAACTAGAGGGGACACTGGCTAAGGGGGGCCCTGGCTACTATGAGGGGACACTGGCTAAGGGGGGCCCAGGCTCCTATGAGGGGGACCACTGGCTAAGGGGGCCCTGGCTACTATGAGGGGACACTGGCTAAGGGGGGCCCTGGCTACTATGAGGGGACACTGGCTAAGGGGGGCCCTGCTACTATGAGGGGGACCTGGCTAAGGGGGGCCCTGGCCTACTATGGGGGGACACTGGCTAAGGGGGCTCAGAGCTACTAATGGGGGGACTTTGCTAATGGGCCCTGCTACTTTGGGGGGACACTGGCTAAGGGGGTGGTGGGCTGCTACTATGGGGGGACACTGGCTAAGGGGGGCTCTGGCAACTATGGGGGGGACACTGGCTAAGGGGGGGCCCTGGCTCTGGGGGGAAGACGCTGGCTAATGGGGACACTGGCTAAGGGGGGCTCTGTCTACTAGGGGTACACTGGCTACAAAGGGGGACCCTGTCTACAAGAGGTGCCCTGGCTACTAGGGGGGGGGAGACTGCTACTAGGGGGGGGCTCTTGCTACTGGGGGGACACTGTCTAAGGGGGGCTCTGGCTACTAGGGGGACACTGGCTCTACGGTGGGCCCTGGCTACTGGGGGGGGGGGGCGCTGCTAAGGGGACGCTGGCTAAGGGGGCTCTGGCTACCTAGGGGACCTGGCTACATAGGGGACACTGGCTACAAAGGGGGGGCCCTGGATACTAGGGGGGACAATGGCTAAGGGGGGAGACTGGCTACTAGGGGGGGGGGGCTCTGCTACTTGGGGGTGGATCCACTGTACTAGGGGTCCCTGACACAAGGTGGGTGCCCTGACCTACAAAGGGGGGTTCCCTGAACAACAAGGGGGGGGCCCTGGCTACCTACATGGGGGCCCCGGGCTACCTACATGAGCCCTGACTACAGGGGGGGCCCTGTCTATCCTACAGGGGAGCACTGGCAATCCCTAAGGGGGCCCTGACTACCTACATGAGGGCCCCGACTACCTACATGAGGGCCCCAGCTACCTATAGGGGGGCCCTGACTCAAGGGGTCCCCTGACACCTACAGGGGGCCCTGACTAACAAGGGGGTTCCGGCTACTACATGGCCTGCCTATAAGGGGGGCCCTGGCTACCTAAACACTAAGGGGGCTCTGACTACCTACACAGGACATAAAGGGGAGGCCCTGACTTCCTGCACACTACCTAAAGGAGGCCCTTAACTCACTGTAGGACTACCAAAAGGAGGCCCCTAACTCCCCTGTAGAACTACCTAAAGGAGGCCCCTAACTCCCTGTAGGACTACCTAAATGAGGCCCCTAACTCCCTGTAGACCTACCTAAAGGAGGCCCCTAACTCCTGTAGACTACCCTAAAGGAGGCCCCTAACCTCCCTGTAGACTACCTATAGGAGGCCCCTAACTCCCTGTAGACTACCTATAGAGGCCCCTAACTCCCAGTAACTACCTAAAGGAGGTCCCCCTAAATCCCGTAGACTACCTAAAGGGGGCCCCTAACTGCCAGTGATCTACCTAAAAGGGGGTCCCTAACTGCCTGTATAGACCTAAAGGGGTCCCTAACTGCCTGTATAGTACCTAAAAGGGGGATCCCTAACTGCCTTGCAGCCTATTAAAGGGGACCCAACTACCTACAGCTTACCTTACTGGGGGAACCACCTACCTACAGCTAAGCTAACTGGGTCCACCAACCCTAACTGTAGCCTATCTACTTTCCTAACTGTATCCTGCTTATCTACCTGGGCTATTTCCCTACGCCACCTTGGCTAGGTAACCACTCAGCCCCTCCTGGGCTGGCCTAGCAACTTATCCAGCGGGGGCTACCTACCTAAATAGGTCCTATCTAGTTACCTGTGGCCTCTCCCCACCCTCCAACCCCTTAGGATACTAGGCTTGTACCCGCTCGGTCCCACCCCGGAAATGTTGTACAGAGGTGGGAAAAGGTAACAGATGCTGCTGGAAAATTGAGGATTCTAAGATATTTGTGTGTAATTTCTGCAGGGGATGAGTTGTGGCCCGGACAAGTCCTCATGGCTGTGTGAACGATCAGAGAAAAGGGAGATCGGAACGACTCAGACTTCTCTGAGTCCCTGACTCAAGGGTTATTTTTATATTGTAATGGATGGGTGACTTAGCAGGTGTCTGACCACTAATGAGGTCCCTAATATGTTGGTGATTTTTTTTCTTTTTTTTTTTTTTTTTTGTTTTTTTTTTTTTTTTTTTTTTTTTTTTTTTTTGTTTTTTTTTTTTTTTTTTTTTTTTTTTTTTTTTTTTTTTTTTTTTTTTTTTTTTTTTTTTTTTTATTTTTTTTTTTTTTTTTTTTTTTTTTTTTTTTTTTTTTTTTTTTTTTTATTTTTTTTTTTTTTTTTTTTTTTTTTTTTTTTTTTTTTTTTTTTTTTTTTTTTTTTTTTTTTTTTTTTTTATTTTTTTTTTTTTTTTTTTTTTTTTTTTTTTTTGGGGGAGTAAAAAATTTTTTTTTTTTTTTTTTTTTTTTTTTTTTTTTTTATTTTTTTTTTTTTTTTTTTTTTTTGTGTTTTTTTTTTTTTTTTTTTTTTTTTTTTTTTTTTTTTTTTGTTTTTGTTTTCTCTTTTTTTATTGTTTTATTCTTTTATTTGTTATTTTTTTTTTTTTTTTTTTTTTTTTTTTTTATTGTGTTTTTTTTTTAGATTTTTTTTTTTTTTTTTTTTTTGTTATTTTTTATTTTATAGGTTATACCTGACTGGTGTCTGACCTCTGTGGTACCTATATTGCGGTGTAGTTAGGTTATAACCTGAGCTGATGTCTGACCCTATGTGTCTCTATAAGGCGTGTTGTAGGTTATACCTGAAGCTGGTGTCTGACCACCTATGTGGTCTCTATATGGGCAAGTGTGTTGTAGTTATACCTGAGCTGGTGTCTGACCTCTGTGGTCTCTTATGGCAGTGTTGTAGGTTATAACCTGAGCTGGTGTCTGACATCTATGTTGGTCTCTATAGGCAGTGTTGTATGTTATACTGATCTGTTTCTGACCTCTAAGAGGTCCTCAATATGGCGGTGTTGTAGGTTATACCTGACTGGTTGTCCTGACCTCTATGTGGTCTCTATATGGCGTGTTGGTAGGTTATACCTGAGTGGTGTCTGACCTCTAATGTGGTATCTATATGGCAGTGTTGTATGTTATACCTTGAGCTGTGTCTGAACCTCTAAGTGGTCTCTATATGGCGGTGTTGAGGTTATATCTGAGCGGTGTCTGACCTCTATGTGGTCTCTATATGGCATGTTGTAGGTTATACCTTAGCTGGTGTCTGATCTCATTGGTCTCTATATGGTGGTGTTGTATGTTTATACCTGAGCTGGGGTCCTGACCTCTAGTGGTCTCTATTTGGCGGTGTAGTTAGGTTATACCTGAGGCTGGGTTCCGGTTCCCTCTATCTGTGGATCTCTATATGGCAGTGTTTGTAGTTATACCTGAGCTGGGGACTGACCCTATGTGGTCGGTATAAGGCGGTGTTGTAGGTTTATCCTGAGCTGGGGTCTGACCTCTATGTGGTCTCTATATGTCGGTGTTTAGGTTATATCGGCGCGAGTATAGTGGCAGCGCACCATGTGACCCCTGATTGAAGAGTGAGGGAACACCTGACCCTGTGATAGGAGTTACACTTTTTCATTCTTACTGGGTTTATTTTATAAGGTGGTGAGGGGCGTGAACCAAGGGAAACGTGGGGGGGGCGGGGGATACTGTATGTGGGGGGAGGGGGATATTGTATGTGGGTGTAGGGATATTGTATGTGGGGTGAGGGATATTGTATGTGGGTGTAGGGATATTGGAATTTGGGGTGGAGGTGGGATATTGTATTTGGGGTGGAGGGGGATATTTGTTTTTTGGCTGGTGGGCTTGGATATTGTATATGGCTGGTGGGGATATTGGGTTATTAGGGCTGGTGGGGGATATTGTATGTGGGGGGACGGGGAAATGGATGGAGCTACTTAGCCCTGTGTCTATGATATTTAGATGACAAATGTGTGACTACATTGTACTACACAATACAGTTCTGGTTTTGCACACTGTATTATGTGTAAAAATGGGCGCTGATTATGTCTGAGAGGCCGGTAATATTTTAATGTACAGTAGGGTGGGCCCACGAGATCATTTCCCCTGTGGGCCCCAGACCCCCCAGTCCGACACTGGATAGAGGGAAGCACAGAGACATGAATGGAGAGGGCACCTGAAGGTGGGAGAGAAGCACATAGACATGAATGGAGGGGGCACCTAAAGGGGGGAGGGAAGCACATAGAGCATAAATGGAGGGCAACATGAAGGGGGGAGGGAAGCACAAGACATGAATGGAGGGAACACCTAGGGATGGATGAGAGCACATAGACATAATGGAGGGGGCACCTAAAAGGGGGAGCAAGCACATAGACATGAAGGGAGGGGGCACCTGAAGGGGGGAGGGAAGCACATAGACATAATGGAGGGGGTCACCTGAAGGTGGAGGGAAGCACAATAGACAGAATGGAGGGCACCAGAAGGGTGGGATGGAAGCACATAGACATGAATGGAGGGAGCACCTGAAGGTGGAGGGAAGCATATAGACATGAATGGAGGGGACACCTAAGGAAGGATTTTTAGCCTAGACTGAATGGAGAGGCCCCAAAAAAAGGGGGGGGGGAAAAGCCATAGACATAATGGAGGGGGGCACCTGAATGGGGTAGGGAAGCAATAGATATGAATGGAGGGGACACCAAAAGGGATGGCTGGAAGCACATAGACATGAATAGGGGGCACCTAAAAGGGGGGGGGGAAGACATAGACATGAATGGGGGGGGGCACCTGAGGGGGGAGGGAACACATGGGGACATGAATGGATGGCACTTGGGGGGGAGGCAACCCAAAAGACATGAATGGAGGGGGCCCTGAGGGGGGGGGAAGCACATAGACATGAATGGAGGGGGGCACCTGAAGGTGGGAGGGAAGCACATAGACATGAATGGAGGGGGCACCTGAAGGTTTGAGGGAAGCACATAGACATGAATGGAGGGGGCACCTGAAGGTTTGAGGGAAGCACATAGACATGAATGGAGGGGGCACCTGAAGGGGGGAGGGAAGCACACACATATAAATGGAGGGGGTACCTGAAGGTGGGGGGTGCACATAGACATGAATGGAGGGGGCACCTGAAGGTGGGAGGGAAGCACATAGACATGAATGGAGGGGGCACCTGAAGGGAAGAGGGAAGAACACAAACATAAATGGAGGGGACACCTGAAGGAGGGGGGGTGCACATAGACATGAATGGAGGGGGCACCTGAAGGAGGGGGGTGCACATAGACATGAATGGAGGGGGCACCTGAAGTGGGGGAGGGGTGCCAACACACATGGGGGAGACAGATGATGAAGGGGGAGGGCATCAAGGGGAGAGGAGGGAAAGGGAGAGCACACACACACATGAAGGGGAGAGGGGGGACAATAACACATAAGTGAAGGCAGCCCTTACCAGTAACACTTGACCAGCTTCCTCTACTCACCCTCCTTGAAGCTGGCAGACACTGAGCTGCTGCAGTGTGACAGGTGTCCTCTCTGCTGTGCTTCCGGCACACTGCCATCAGGCTGGGGAGGCTGCTGAGGTCTCTCTCTGCAGGACGGCTCTCTCTGGTCCCAGGTGAGTGGCCCCTCTCCCTGCAGGTGCCTGGGTCTGTCCAACTGACAGCCCAGTCCAGGCCCCTGCGCTCCCTGCAGCATGGGGCTGTGTGTGAGGGAGGGGGCGGGGCCTAGCAGGACAGGGAGCTGAGCTCTACACTGGAGAACAGGGAGTGACACAAAGAGAACGGGCAGCCCCTCTTCCTGCAGGTGACTCAGTGCTGTGCTACTGACAGCCCAGTACACCTCTCTGCAGTCCCCTGCTGAGAGGCCATGTGTGAGACAGGGGCGGGCTACACAGGAACTGCAGTGAATAAATTATAAGCAAGAAGGCCCCTGTGTGAGCAAACAGCCCAGCCCCTCTGCCAATTGCCCGGCTTGTCCGATCTGCAGTCCGAGCCTGTAGGCAAGCAAGGTCCCATGTAGGTAGGCGAGGCCCAGGTAGATAGGTAGTCAGACAGGTTCCTTAGTAGGCAAGCAAGGTCCCATATAGGTAGGAAGTCAAGGCCTGAGGTAATTGGGAAGGCAGGTAAGGCCCCAAGTAGCTAGGCAGGGGCTTCAGTTAGCCAGGCAGGCATTAATAGATGGGTAATTTAAAAAATGAAGTTCTATCAATTGTGTTTCTATCCATTTGTCCAATTTCCCTAAAAACTGCATTTTTATGGCATACTGTTTATACATTGACTCTAAAACAGTATGTTTCAGAGATATCAAGAATATGTTGTAATGAAAAATGGATCTCCAATTTATATTAAGATACATTTTCTTTTATATAAAATAATATGCTCTGTTTGCCACATTAATAATTTCAGTGATTATTGGTGTCTATATCAAGCAATTCAGTAGGCACTGTGGATTATATATTATAATCTTGGTCATTTTATGTGTAACAGTAAAGAGTACTTCTGGTTAGATGTAATTTTCACTAGTCATGCCAGTACAGTCAAATATTGAAATAATGCTCTAAGGAAAATGTATTACAGTTTAGACAAGGACATTCAGGCTATAGTTTGATTTTAAAATATTAGACCTACATCTTTTTGTATAATGATATTTTATTTCTATACTATAATATATTTAGGACAAATGGAAAAGGAAATATTAATCATTTATTTACAATAAATTATCCTCCTAAGCACTGGCTTTTGCAACGCTCAGTAAAAAGGAACATTTTGGGCGACATGTATGAAATTTGGCGTTCGCACGCCAAATTTCATGCACCTGAAAATGGCGTAGAATGCGCCTGATTTATTAGCCCGCTCTACAGTGGGTCATAAATCAGGCACATTCTAGCGTTTGAATGACATTTCTGGCTCAGGTATACCACTTTGAAAGTGGTCTACTTTTTCCAGCAGTAATGCACCTAGAAATGCCGTAAGGAAGCTATAAATCTATAGCTTTGTTCGGTTCTAGTGCGCCGGCCTCCCGCACGTCCCCCGATCTCAGGAGCATTACAAAGTGCTGCTTGTGCTTTGTAAGGCGCCTGATAATGGCATGCGGGAGAGATTTCAGCACAGCGAATGGGGCTGTGCCTGATATCGGACCCGAAAAGACGGCAGATACATGTTGCCCTTTATGCACAATCTCTACTACTATGACATCATCATTCAACTACCCAACCTATAAAGTTAACAACATGCATTACCTTATAATTTACACTGACTTTTTACCCTCTGCATTTGCAACACAAAACAAAAAAGGGGTTAAAGTCATTGGATGAGTTTAAAACATTTAATAAAATTTAAAGTATTGCAGTTTGGGAATTCGACGTGTAATTAAACTGTTGGAACCTTTGAAGTATGAAAACAAAAAATAAGGATTGCAACATTCACCTACAGAATAAGTGGTCACACTGTAAAGAATGCAAACTGCTGTTTGTGTTGTGCATTTTCCAACTAACTAACTATGTATGATGGTGATGATGATCATAAAAAATATTAATTGCTATTTTAATTCTATCCATTAATCATTCAGCACCAGTTTATTCTTGTGCACTTTACAATCACAAAAAGCAATCTGCATACTAAAAATGTCAAAAACCTTTAGCAACAGTATTTATTCTCTAATTATTATTAGCAATTACCAAAAAAGGGCATCAGATCCTGGTCATGAAGTGGCTAGTAATAATCATAGCCATTATAAGGTATGAGAAAAAATTTAAAACTTTCTTTGATGATTTCACCAACGGAAAATGTTTTATTGCACAGCCAAGTTTTCCCTAAATAAGAGCACATATATTCAGGATTAATAAAAATGTGTTGTTAAAAGCAATAAACACCTTTGCTTTGAATTTTTTTTAATTGTTCATTTGCTTCAAAAACAAAATTAAGACACTTTCTAAATACCCTTTATTAAAAGTTAAATTCTGCTGCTGTGGAGTTTGTATAACTCCTTTACCTAGCTAGCTGTTCTGCTAAATATAACAGATCTGGAAGAAGGTTGCACACACAGTGGAAAGTTAGGGAAAACTCTAGATTTTCAGGAAGGGTAGAAATCACACATTACTCACCATTAGTGTCAGTCAGTACCAGAGAGTAAAGTTCTCTCAAGAGTTGTAGAAGAACAAGACTGCAGTGTAGGACTAGAGCTGTGGCTATACACTAGGGATAAGTGAATCGAATCTGACATAGTGGAACTCGTTTTGAATTACAGGAAAAATTTGATTTTAAATGAAGCCGAATTTCCTGCCAATGTGTTAACAATTCGTCTTTCTTTCTAAAATGGCCACAAGCACATGGCGTGACATGGGGCAAAGAACTATGGGAGAAAGAAAGGAACACCCTCAATCCCATGACATGCAGACATGCGGTCAATCAGCAGCCAGCCAGCTTCAATGATGTCACAGCCCTATAAATAGGTCAGCCATTTTACATTCTGTCACTTGCCACTGTGTCTCTTATGTACACGTATCTCTCTGCAGCAGCACTAGATTGCACTCTGTGCCAAATACTTCCGTTTTTATAGTTACTGGGGTGAAATACCTTTCAACTACACAGTGTGTGTGTGTCATATACACACACATGTTCCTGAACCAGCGTTTTTTACTTTGGGATATTGCTCTCTGTGCCAAAGAGTTACTTTTTTCATTTATTGTGGCAAACTATCTTTGAAATACAGTGTGTGTATTTCTCACATTACAGCCAGTTCAGTCATTTGGGATATTGTTCTCCGTGCCAAAGAGTTACTTTTTTTTCACTTATTGTGGTGATTCACCACAATAGGTGAAAAAAGTAACTCCTTAGTACAGAGAACAATATCCCAAAATAATAACCTATCTGTAATGGAGATGTGTGTATTTAAGAAACACATAAGCTGTATTTCAAAGGTGTTTCTCCTTATAAGTGAAAAAAGTAAACTCTTTGTCGCAGAGAACAATATCCCAAATTAATAACCTGCCTATAATGGAGATGTGTGTATGTAAGAAATACACACACAGTATTTCAAAGAGATTTCACCACTGGTGAGAGGAGAGTAGGAGCAGGAGCAGCCAGTTGAGGTAGAAGGAAATGGAGACAGGGAGTCCCTCAGAGTCACTTGCACAAATGGCCCGCTACATGTTTAATTGCCTGGGTAGTGACAGCCGAATAGTCACCATCCGGCAGAGGGATCAAGTCTGGTTCTCCACCCTCTTGAACCCTTGCTATCAGTCCAAAATGGAGGCCTTTTTTCACCTGCCGAGAGGGAGGACAAACTCAAGTACTATAGAGACATCTTATGTAGTCAGTTGGCCACTGCCTATCTGCGCCATTGTCCATCCTCTTGCAGGTCTGTCTGGAGGGTTCCTTAGCGCTAATGTACCATTGCTGCTGTGGTGGGGTGAGGTGGTAGGAGAATTACCAGCTCCATCAGCAACAATCTGAGTCTGGAGTCGTTGATGAGAAGCTTTCTTCAACCTCCTAGTGAGGTAGGTACTCACCAGCAAGCTACCTGGACAACCCTGAAAAAGCGGGGGGTGGCCTATTTGGACAGCACTCTACTGGGCAACCAAATTGGATTTGTGGCCGCAACTTGCCGAATTTGCCCGTCCAGTAGTGTGGCATCAGAGTGGGTGTTCAGTGCGGCATGGGCCATAGTAATGCCAAGGAGAACTCGTTTGTCCACCTGAAAATGGGGAGAGCCCCACCTCTGTCAAGATGAATCGGGCGGGGAATCAGCCAGGTTTTTTCCACAACCAATCTTGAACATCAGTTAGATCAGCCATGCCGCCTCACCCAAACATTGAGAAATGATCTAGATTTTTCGGGCTACCTCCCACTACTTTCTGATGGCCACCCCCTATGCCACACACTGCCCCCCCTTTTTTTTTTACTACCAACCATCTTTCCCAGGGCCTGGTATTCCCCACCCACCCCCCCATCTTCCCATTTGGCCCTTATGTACCCTTGATCGCTGTCACTTCACCATTTCGGGCCCCTCCTCATGCGCGCTGCTGTCACTGCAGCTTGTCATCATGTCACTCTCTGTCTTGAAGCTGCTGCCACCTCCCCATTATGTCATCTAGCTGCCACCAGCTCAAAATTATATCATTGTGTCAATCTCCAGTGTTATGCTGCTGCTTTTGCTGCAGCCACCTCCACACTGTGTAATTGTGCCAATTTTTGGGCACTCATTCTGCGCCCACCACAATCTGTCATTGTCCCCGGGGCTTACTTATGCTGCCACCACCCCCCAACTTCATTTTCCACCTTTGGCTACCATCGCCGCCACCCCCCTACCTATGTCATTGTTCCACTGTGTGGCCTCTCAATGCTCGCCAACGACCACTATCTCACTTCACAACTCGTGGTTTCCTAATGCGTTTCCACCCTCCACCAATCGGCAAAGGGAAAGAAAAAAGGGCAAACACACCCATTGGGTCTGCAGAGATGCCCAAGGCCAGTATGACAAAGTCCTTTTTTTCACAGGGTTTTTCTGATGATTAGGGAGCCAAAAGCAAGAGTGGAAAACAATAAAACCCCGAGGACGTGCAAATATTCTATTTTTCTTTTCCCCTTTTTGTTTTGGATCAACCCCCTTTTTGGTTTTTTTTGGGTTTAGCAATACTGATGGATTATTGACCCCAAATTTAAAGGGGCACGACAGATAAAGAAGGGCAAAATGATCAGGGACTTTAACGCAAAATTTCCCCGCCGACCCCCTCTCCACTCTTTTCTGGAGGGGCTTTTTCATGTATCAGTATTTTTAAAAGAAAAGGTTTTTGTCAAATCTGTGGAAAGCCCTTTTTAAAGCTATAAAATGGGATCTTGGCCCCCCTGTTTGGGGTTTTTTCAAACTGGCGCTGAAAATTAACCCATGTCAGGCTGCCCTTCCCCCTTTCAGTTAAATTTTGGGCATTTTTTTTACCCTGTAGCTTGGGACAGAAAGTGAAGTGGGAAATTAAATTTTGAAAGGGCGCCTGTCATTTGCGGTAATACAAAAACACAGCATTTTTCAATACCAAAACCCTGTTCCCCATGCATATTTCTGCATGGGACAATGTTCTAAAAAACACCATACAGGGTCTCTGCAACCCCGGGAAATTTTTTTTTTTTTTAAAGCGATTTTTTTTCAAAAAAATTCGAATGAAAAAAATTTTTTGGGGAAAAATTTTTTGAAAATTTACTCTTTTTCCCACTATACAACAAAACTTTTAAGGAACCCCCCAGCATCTTGTATTTTCTTCCAGGTTGAAACTACATTTAAAAGGGGGAAACTAAAAATGAAAATTAAAAGGGAAAAAAGGGAAAGCAGCTTGAAATGTTGCAACTGGTTTTTTCACAAGGTATCTGCTGACATAGATTAAATCAATTTTTTAAAGGGTTTAAGGGGTTTTTTTTCCCCTTCAAAAGGGCTTTACTGAAAGATTCAAATGGGAAAAAAATCCGTCCCCTTCAGAAGTTTTGACCTACCCTTACAGTTTGGGAAATTTTTGCTTTTTTTTCCCCATCAAAAAAAAAATTTCCTTTGGGTGTGTTTTTAAAAAACCCCTTTTTTCAAAAAGTTTTCAAATAGCAAAACCCCTTTTAAATTTCCCCTTTTCCCCACATCTATGTTTAAATTTATTTTGTAAATAATATCACAGTGGGGCTTAACACCAAAAATAATATAAACAATTTTGTGAAAATTTCAGGTCAGAAAAGAAAAGGGCCCTTAAAACTGAACCTCCTTAAAAAAACAGCAAAAAAAAAAAAAAAAAAAACTTAAATCAAAACCCAAAAAAACAATTACCCCTAACCCAAGGGACAAAATTTTAACCCCCTTTCACAGACCCCCCTCTTTTTTTCCCCTTTTCAAACCAAAAGGGTTTCCCCCATAAATGGCAAATGGGACTCCCACAGCTCAATCTCAAAATCACTCTAATGTTTTGG
>JAODAL010047458.1:0-29907 GCA_025379985.1 Phyllomedusa bahiana
TAAATTTTAAAAATTTGGGAAAAATTTAGGGAATAGTTTTGGAAAAAGTTTTTTTAAAAAGACGGCAAATACGTTTCTAAACCCCTCAAATCAAAAAAAAATTGCTGGATTCAAATTTAACTGAAGGGGTTCTTCACAATCTGGTTGGGAAAAGTAAAAAAAAACAGTTTTATTGTTTTTTTGTATTACACGGTATTTTTTGCCCTTTCAATTCACCTGTGGGGACTATGAATTGTTTTTTAAGATTTAAGGAGCTGGTAAAATAAAACAAAGCTGGGTGCGAAAAAGTAAAAAAAACACGTATCTGTTTGTTTTCGTATAATAAGGGTTATTTTTTGCCCTTTCAATTTCCCGTGGTGACTATAAAATTGCTTTTTTAAGTTTTACGTGGTGTGCTCAATGAAAAAAAGGGGGTGCGCAAAAGTCAAAAAAAACAGTATCTTTTTGTTTTCGTATAATAACGGTTTTTTTTTGCACCTTTAAAATTCCCCCTGTGGTGACTATAGATTGCTGTTTTAAGATTTACATGGATGCTGCTTTAATGAACAAAGCGGGGTGCGCAAAGTAAAAAAAAACCGTATCTGTTTTGTTTTCTATAATTTTTCACGGTATTTTTTTGCCCCTTTCATTCCCTTTTGGGTGACTTAGAATTGCTTTTTTAAAGATTTCGTGGATGCTGCATCAATGAACAAGCGGGGGTGCGCAAAAGTCAAAAAAAAAAAGTTCTTTTTTATGTTTTTATAATACCGGTTTTTTTTGCCCTTTAAATTACTGTGGGGGACTTAGAATTGCTGTTTTAAATTTACGTGGATGCTGCGAAAATTAAAAAAAGCGGGGTACGAAAAAGTCAAAAAACAGTTTTGTTTTTTTTTCCTATGATACACGGTATTTTTGGAACAAACAACTGTGCTGCTACAAGATTGTGTTTGTAATTTACGAAAGGTGGATTTTCAAAAGGTGGAATGGGAAAAATTGAAAATGAACACCTATCTGAATGTATCTGAAAATAAAAGTGGAGTTTTGCACCTAACAAAGGACTGCATTTCGAAATGATGTTTTCCGATATAATTTCGGCTGCCAATACCCGGAATTATTTCAATAAAAAAACTGTTAAAAAAAAAAAAATTTTGCAGTGAAATGTCTACACAAGTTGGTGAACTTATCCAGTGTTCTTTATAGTAGAGCTTGTCTGTGTTGCCCGGGGTCCCCCCCCCCCGCCCCCTTGCTTTACAGCGGTAGATGCTGTTTTAAAAATTTCTCTCCTAACTGCAAAAAATCTTAAAATCTTAATCTAACTAAATTGGGAAAGGATCAAGCTAATGTAGAGGTTTCTCTGGCGAAAAAGAATAAATTTCCTGAGTGTTTGGCCAAAAAGGCCCGGCGCACGTCCCATTCCCATAAGACGTGAGAGACACTAAGGTGAACTTTTAAGGGTGTTAAAAGGAGGTCATGGGTTTTTCCCGCATCGCAACCATACACTCCCGTCATGACGTCGCACACAATCCCCCTGTCTTTTCTGTAATCTGATTTGCTGGCCCCAAAAAAGAAGGAAGCGCCCCAAAATGGGGCATCTTCATATTGATGCACAGATTTTTTCCTTATTTTTCCTGATTGAAAAAATTTGATCCCAAAAAACCTTGCCCATTTCAACTTTGTCGATAAAAAATCGCTAAAATCTGAAGAGTGTTGTCAAACTGTTCCCCGTGGTTTAGACCTGCATCAGGGTTTATCTCCTCTTCTCCCTTCAGGGGCCCCAAAACTATCTCATCTTTATCGTCCAACCCGAAGCCTCACGGGCCGAGTGTCACAACCCAATTTACAGACCACTCCAAATAATCCATATTCTGAAGAGCAATTTGATCACACATTGCAGTTAGGGTCAGAAGGCATTTCAAAGGATCTTGAGTCCAAAGAGGATGATTTTGTTTGCTCTGCGCCCCCAAACGCTGATACAATGAGGGGAGAAGGAAGTGGTCCATCGGCAGAAATACGGAGCGGTCAGCAATGCCTCGCAGTGCCTATGGCTTCTAGCCCATGGCTTGATCATGTAGACTGTAAGGAAGAGGAAGTCACCTGTGATGATGATGTCATTGGGGTCCAACGTGGTTTTCAGCAGAGTGTCAAGCGCTCTCAGTGGATGAGGGGATGATGGGGTAGTTTTACTGCAGGTGGCCTCGAAAGGGAGGGGTGGTCACACAAGTCCGAGGGCATTCTCCGCCGTTGTGGTGTGGTGGGGGGAACAAGGTACTGGGTTTGCACAGTTAAAAGAGGACCTGGAACCCTGGGACTTTTTTGTTCAACCCTAGTTTGTAGTGACTCAAATGCCAGTTTTTGCCTTCAACCGCCGTTGGAAAAAAGAATAAAAAGAGTTAAGCACCACGAGCATGAACAGGCACTTTCATGGAAAGATGAATTGCTGGGGAAAATTAGTCCTTGGAGAAAAAAAGGGGCCCCGGCCCGGGGCTTCAACATGAAAACATTTTCTCCCCTCCCCCCCTTTCCAAACCCCAAGGGTCCTTGCTGCGATGTGCCGTGCAAAAATGGTAAGAAACCCCATCACCAGTCCCAGATATTGGACAATTCCCCCCCCCAGAACAACCTTTTACCTTCCACCAGTGTGCCTGCATGTGTTCAGCAGCGTTACCAGCCAGCTTTCTGTGTACCAGTTGTTAAAACTAAAAAAACGTTTTCACCAAAACCTTCCAAACCCAAAAAGCCTAAATGTCAGCTGTGGTCTTCATCCGCCACATCATGGCCCTGCCAGTCCAAATTTCAGATGCAAGAGGCATTTCTTCGCCAAAAAAATTGTCCTCCCCCTGCCCTCATGTTGCAAAAAAGTTCCCCAAAGTGTTGGTGCATCTGTGCCACCAAAGTCCTTCCCCTACAGACACAGGACTATTAAGTACTGTAAAGGGCGTTAAATCTCACTGACTCCTCTGGTGATAGGTCTCGGCAAATAGCCGCAGCGCAGGCTTTTGACAGGCCCTATGGGTGACATTTGGCAATTGTTTTTTTTCCACCTTCCCCAAGCCGAAGGGCAGGCAGCTTTCAGACCACGAGACCCTTAAGCCCGGGTCCTGACTCCCTGAGTCAAAACTTTTTTTTGGGGAATTTTAGTTTTACTTATTCAACTTCTGGGGTTCAAACTGATGAATGGCCTGAGCTGGCTCGGCCTCCATAGAAATTATCCGCCGCAGCTGCGTTTTTCAAAAAAACAAAACAAGCTGGTGGGGTGGTATTGAAAAAATGTCCCCGTCTTTTAACTGACAAATGGGGATCGTTAGTTTTTTTTTAAAACTGAATAAGGTGGTTTTTAACCATTTGTTGCCCGGTTGTCGTTGTCACTGACTAGTAAATGTGCTTTTTTTACAATTTGTGAAAAAAACATTTAACCTGTTGATTTAAATGTGCACTGCATTCCCCTTTTTATTCCTTTTTGCCCTTCAATCTTTATTTTTTAAATGTCCCCATCTGTACTGAAAAAATTATTAAGCCCTTTTATCTGAATTCGTTTTTTCTATTGGCATTTTTGCTCCCACCAAAGGTACTGCTCCCTTGTGAAAAATGTGAACCCCCCATTACCAGGGTGTCACAGTCATTTTAACCATTTAGGGCTCCATACACCCAAAATCAAAGGGCCCCCCACTGAGAGGGGGCGATTTCTCAAAAAATGACCAAAAACTGAAGTGGGAAGACCCTGCAAGGGAAATGTCGCGCCAGGGGAAAAAACTGAGCTGAGGGAAAAGTCCTACTATAATAAAAATAAAAATAAAAATTAATTTTAAATAAAATCATTATTTATTGCCCCAACTTTTTCCGCGCACTTTAAATAGGGGTTAAAAAGCAAGAAAAACCCAACATTACAAAAATCATACAAAGACACGAGGTGTGGGGGCCCGCTCACAGTTTACAATTTTAGGGTGTATGGGGGGAAAAACAAAGGGTGCCAAGTGCTTGGTTTACAATGGTCCGCCAGTTACAAAAAATATGGGGTGTTCAAAAAAAAGTGGAGAACTGCCATCCCAAACCCATTATTATTACAGTAAGTCCCCCTGCGGGTGCCAAAGTGCACTGGGGTGAACAGAATTTGGGGGCTTTAACAATTGGGGGTTTTGGGTGGTTTTTAAAGAAGTGATTTTCCCAGAGCACACTTAAAGCTGTGGGGGTTTGGAGTGTGCCTGGTCAATGGGGTAACAAAAAACGCAATAGTGGTTCCCCGAGCAGGCCAGGTCACAGCACGTAAGGGGGCATCACAGCGGGGTTTCCCCTGTGAGGCCAAAGTTCCGGTGTCATCTAGGGCGTGTGTTAACACTAGGGTAAACACTTTTCCCACTGCATTTGAAAACCCCCGGAAAAGGGGGGGGCTTGTCAAAACCCTTTAGTTGACATTGGGGGGGAGCAGGTCAGGGGCCTCACCTTTTTAAAACCCCCCCTTTTTCCATTGGGTTTCCCCAAAACCCCGAAAATTACTTGTGCTGTGGTTCTGCAACTATACGTGAGGATGAATATTTGGGCAGTGGGCAGCAAAGAGGTTGGGAAAACATCCGCTGCTTCTTGCGAAGCGGGCATTTTTGTGAGGAGAGTGGGCCCTGGGGGTTATGTTGCAAGCGTCAGGCTCTGTGCGACAACGTTGGGAGGTAGCGGGGGGTCATAAATCAATGGTGATCGAAACTTGGGAGGGGTGAGGGAAGCAAGGATGGACAAGGTATTCTGGTGCCTGTTAAACAAAGGGCCCCCCAAAAGGAAAATTCGCCCCACTATGCCCACTTGAGCCCTTTTCTGCCTGGAATGAAATGGCGATAGGCGGTCGCCTCCCCCCGATCCCATCGTTCCCGGCCCCGAAAGCAAGGGCTTTTATGATCATCTCGGGGAAGGTGCGGCAGTTGCGGTATGCGTGGGTAGCCCGGGAAGTCGGTAGTGTGGTCGGGAGTGCGGGTGGCAGCAGTGCGATGTGGGATTTCAATTTGACCCCCCCCCCTTTGCCGGGGGGGCCCCGAAAGTAGCGGCACGGGGCTCAACGAAAGGCAGCGTGGTAAAGTCGTCGTTGGAGCAAAAAAATTTGGGGGTAAAATCACCTATCGGCGGGGGGTTTTTTTTTGTGGAAATTTTTTTTACAAGGGAACCCAAAGGGCGAAACTTTGGTTTTGTGAAAAATTTTTGGGGAGAAAGGTAAAGGGGTGACCGGGGCCTAACGTTGGAAAACACAGCCCTGCATCAACTTGCGTCCCATAAGGGGGGCCCGGGGGGGGAGAAAAGTGTCTCAGCTGGTTTGGGGGGCGTCCTTTCCGTTGCAGCCCCCCCCAAAAAAAAAAAAAAAAACAAAACAGCACCCAGTGGCACGCCTCCCATTTAGGCAGTCAAGGCTCCACCGCTCTGCGAAGAAACCTGCCTGTTTTTTTCCCCTTTTTCCCGTCCCAGTGTTGTTCCTGACACTCTTTGGTGCCAGCAAAATCGTTCTTTTTGAGGACGATTGCCAAGAGGGCAGGGAGGGAGCGGGGTGTAGCCTCCCTAAGTGCAGAAGATTGACCGGTGCTCCTGTCCCAAATTGGTGGGGACCTTTTCTGTCCTCCCTTTGAAGTGGTGGGGTATTTTGCACTGTTAGGAATTGCAGGAAACTTTGCATGCACCTTTTTTTGCCAATTTTTTAACCCTTTTTAAAACACCCCCCTCCTTGAACTAAAAAAAAAACAGATAATTTTTAAAAAAGAATAAAAAAAAAAACAAGAGAGGGGAAAACGAAAAGAACAAAAAAAAAAAAAAGGGGAAAAATAAAAAAAAGGGGGAAAATTTTTATGAAATGTCCCCCAAAAAAGGGTGGGGGAAATACGGGAAAGGAATTTCAGTGCAAGACAGGGAGAAATCGATGAAACAGGTAAAACAGGGAGAAATCGATTAAAACAGCGCCCCAAAACAGGGAAAGAAATCGAAAAAGAACAGGGCCCAAAACAGGGAGAAAATCGAAAAGAAAAAATGAAGGAAAAAAAAAGGGGGGGGGGAAAAAAAAAAGAAATGTGAACAGGGCAAAAAAAAGGGAGAAATCAATGAACAGGTAGGCCCCTTAATGATTTCTTGATGTCCAAGGGGACATGGATCCAAGTGTAATTTTTATGTCAGCCAGGGCAGTCATGCAGGACACCTTTTGTTTGCAACAGACCCCTTTTTTGGGGGGCCCGTTATTTGTCAGTTTCCGAATAGGGTGAAAAAACGTCATTCCCTTTTATATCAAGGAACAGTTTCTGAAAAAATTCCTGTATGATCGGGGAATGGAGACGTGGGGGGGGACTCATCTCACGGCCCATGTTTTTGCCAGGGGGCTGGGCTGAAAAAATTTTGGGGGGGGGGGGGAGGGGGGAAAAGGAAAAAAAAATTGTTTGCACAAGCGGGGCTGGCGAAAAATGAGTTTTTTTTTATTTAGGTGCAGGGGGAAAAGGGGCAGGAAGAAGGGGGAGGATTTGGAACATGGGCAGATGACCCAGACACACCATGGAGAGTTTTTAGTGGGATGGGGAGGGGGAGGGGGTCCCTCAGAGCACTTGCGCAAAATGGCCCGTGCATGGCGATTTGCCTGGGAGTGAGAGTGAATTGTCCCATTGGGGCAGAGGGATGAAATTTTTGGCTCTTTCCCCCTCTTTTGGGCCCTGTTTTTCCGTCCCAAAGGGGGCATTTTTTTCACCTGCCCCAAAATGGGGCAAAAATCAAGTATATAGAGACATCCTTTTTAGTCGTTAGCCGTTTTTTCCTATTGCACCATGGTCCCTCCTCTAGCAGGTTTGACCGGGTGGTTCTCGCACTATGTTCACTGTCCGGGCCTTTTTGGGGGTTTGGGGGGTTGATTTTGGGGGGGGGGTTTTTTTTGGGGGGGGAAGAGTACCAGCTCTATCAGCACAACCCGAATCTGGAGTTTTTTTAGAGCAAACGTTCTTTTTCCCCCCTGCGTTTAGGTACCCCCAGTGGCAGAACCTGGAGCGACCCTGAATCTGGTTCTTTGGCTACCTGCCTCAGTACTATTCTGATGCTGCCACCCATCTGATGCCACACATTGTGCCAGCTTTTTCCCCCCTTTAACACCCCAAACTTTTCCCGGGACTGGTATTGCACCATCTCACCACTTTCACTGGGCTATTTGAAGTTTCTGGTTTTCTGCTGCCCCCTCAACTCAGGTTCTCCTGTGCTGCTGTTTCTCCCCGGTTTTGTCACCATGTCACTGTTGGCTTGATTTGCTGTTACTCCACTCAAAAAAAAAAACCCCGACCATAAATTAATTTTGCCTATTTGGGTTTTTTAATTTGTAGCAAAAATTCCAGTGAAAAATTAAAAAACCCCCAAATTTAAAAAAAATAATTTTATTGTTTTTGCCTTAAAAGAATGCCCCCAAAATGGAGGACCCCAGCAAAAAAAAAAAAAAAATTTGTTTTCCAAAGGAGGAAAAAAAAATGCTGGTTCCTCTAAATTAAATACAATAAGTGGTTACTGAAAAGGGTGAAAAATTCCCCCTCGGTGGAGTAGTGCCCCAACAGGAGCGGCCCCCCCCACCCCCCATTGAGGGAGCCACCCCTAGGTCAGCCCCCTTAAACAGTCTAAATGGATACCGCAGGATCCCATATGTGTATAGACACTCTAGGAGAAAAAAAATTTTTATCCCATAAAATCATTTTTTTTTTGTCAATGTAAAAAAAAAAAAAAAAAAAAAAAAGAAACAAACGTTCTTTTGTATCATTGATTCAAAAACCTGTGTGATTTGTTTTTAGCCCCCCAAAAAAAAAAACAAAGTTCGTTGTATCTTTTTTTCAAAAACCGGTGTGATTTGTTCAGACCCCAAAAGCGGGTTTTCCCCAAAAAATTTATAGGGGTTCTCAGGGTAAAAGGAACATTTAACCCAAAAGACTAAAATAAAAAATACTAAACTAATAGATAAGATATTAGCAATGATTCCTTAATGGTGTAATGCCGTCAAGATAATCCAAAAAGATACAGATTTTTTATATGTGTCTGATGCCTCAGTGTGGCATACTGCCATGCATCCTGCTCCCCAGGAGATCTTTTTTTTTAAAATGGAACCACTGGAAATGATTCAAAACCCCAAAAATCACTTCCTGTCACCTCCTCCCCCCCCCCCACGGAGACCAATTCAGGCCCCAAGAGATAAGATCTCTCTTTCCCAGATAGTTCACAAAAAAGAGCAGGTCCCCCCTTTTGGTGGTAGGGCGCGCTCCCCCCCCTAACACCACATAACTTCGCTGCAGGGTGCGACAGTGTACAGCCAGACACGTTCAAGAAAACGCTCCGACGGTGCAACACCCCACGCCAATAAAAAACATAATAACAGCGAACAAAATTTTGCATACTTTGCTGTATAAAAAAATCCAAATCTATACATATAGTGAATAGATAAAGGGGAAAAATCATAAAGCTCGCCCCCTGAGGACCCAAACAGAAAATAAAGACAGAATAGATTGTTGGGGGACAATCCTTCCCATAACCCAAACGGGGCCGTCACCAAAGTAAAACCTTCATACCTTTTGGGATATTATATAGATAAGAAAATACATTAAAACCCTTGCATCAACAAAGATATCGGTATACCAGTAATAATTGTAAAAATATACTGTAGTGAACTCTTTTTTGGTATATAAAGAAATGAATAATTTACAAGAAGCAGCCAAAAAAGTAACTCTTCGGGCCGCTGGGTTGCATGTTTTGAGCCTATACGTCCATTCAGTCTCCTTACAGAGGAATTTTACATTCACCTTTTCAGGGGAATCTGGATTTTTTAAATACAAAAAAAAAGAAAGACAATATAATCACCCTTGTGGCACTCCCCATAGAGGGGCCAAGGGGGGTGCTCTGCGATGTCTCACATCCCCCAAATTTTCACCTACCAAAAATTAATCTAGTTTTTTTTCCCTACTACTTTTTTTTACTTTTGCAGGTCCCAAGATAACTACCCCTTTAGAGTAACAATTGAAAAATTCTGGGATCCTAAAGATTTGTCCTTTTACTGACACAAAAATTTTTTGGTTTTTTGCACTGGGGGCATTAAAACAATACCACAATTGTACATACCAAATGGTCACGAAAACCCAAAAGACTGGGGTTTGGTGGGGGAGTGTAGTGGGACTAGGGGTATTAACTATCTTCGGGGACCTCCCCTCCGATATTCACAAAGGGTCTAAATGGAACAACTCCTTCCAAGTCCTTGTCAGCTGAAATATACCCAGTATTTCCTAAAGAACTTAATATTTTCATCACTACAATCATCATACGTCCCAATTACTTCCTATCGTTTCTTTGGGCTTTTTTTTGACTAGGGTTGAAAAGGGGACGTTCTTCCTTTTCCAAAAGGAAATTTTAAAAGGGCCCGATTTTAAATGGGCAAAGGATAACCCCCTATCCAAAAGCGCTTTTTTCAGGTCTTTTTGGGACGTGCATAGAATTCTTCAATGTTTGAGCAATCGCCTCATCCTAAGATTTTTTTCCCTTGGGGATACCTCTTTTAAACTCGGGGGATGGGGGCTCTCCTCTCAGTAATTATTAGTTGATGTGGGTTTTCCTAAAGTGGTTTTTGTGGGTTACCTCTTTCCCCCTTTTCCCAGTTTTTAACATCCAAAAATGATATTTCTCTTATGGATTTCTGAGAAAAACTAAGACCTTTTTCATTGATTTTAAAGGGTTATCAATGAAAGAATAAAGTGAGCCCAGTGCCCCCCCAAAATATAAAAACATCATCGAGTATTCACCCAAAAATAAAAAAATGAGGTAAAATCTCCAAAGCCTAAAAGAACACCAGGGTCTTCTCCCCACCAGCCCGGGAACAATTTGCATACAGGGAGCACAGGGCTCCCCATACTGTGCCCCTGAGCGGGTTGTAACCCCTGGGCCTACAGAAAGAAATTAGGGGTGAGTAAAAAATTCCAAAAGTTGGAGTACCATTTATTAGATTGGCAGCCTGTTGCTTCTAGTATGCAGAAAAATTTTTCACCACCTTCAGTCCATAAAGGGGGAAACTACTGTAGAACCTCTAATCCCCGAGGCAATTTTACATCGGCATCCCCCCAATTTCCTTCCTTTTTCAAGAAAAACCGGGGACCCTAAAAGGGGGAGGGAAAAGTGACCACAAACCCTAAAATTTTCATCTAGGAAAATCCCGATGTTTTGTTGAGAGACTCAATTCAGGAAAAATTTTGGGCTCCTTAGAGGGACTAGCCCTTATGGATTTTGGGGAAGGCATAGAATTCGAATCAAAATTTTTTTTTGGTAAAAAAATTGTGATTCTTCTTTAGAAAATGACCCATCCCCATCCTTCAATCACGATGTTTTTTAGTTCCTTCAAAAAAAAATCTCCGTAGGGCCCCCAGAAAGTATTGCTAATTTAGACCCGGTCATTAGTATTTTTAAACACATTTTTTTTATATTTTTCATGATCCAAGAAAACTATAATTGCCCCCCTTTAATCGGAGGGTTTAATTATCAAATTGACATCTGACTAAAGAGATAGCAGAGCCTGCTTTTCTGCCCCTGAGAAGTTTTCTTTTAGCTCTTTTTCCATATTGTTTTTTTGCTAACATTTCCATCTTGTGTGACCAATTTGAGAAAAACATCAAATTTTAGGGGTTACCTGTGGTGGGGGGGAACGAGTACTTTTCTTTTTCGTGTAGTTAAAACCCCACCCTTTTACCCCTCATTCCCTTATCAATTCTTCCAAAATCCCATCCCTAATAAATCCTCCTTTCCCAAAAAAAAACCCAAACCTCACATTATTTTGATCTACATTTTTTTAAAATTTTTTGCCATTTTAGTTTTCTACAAAAAAATGAGGTCTTTTAACCATGTAAAATTTTCCTTTAAAACTATAGTTGGCACAAAAGAGAGGCCCCCAGATAGAATCTTTTAAATTTCCCCCTGATAAGTAGTCTTTTTTGGATAAATTAATTATTTATTTTCTTTGGTTTGCTACTCTCTTGGCTTACTTTTTTCCTCCTCTAGGGGGAAACCCCGCCCGCTCTAAAAAAGAGGGAGCCATAGAGGGGGACAGGGAAAGGGTTTTTATGATAAAGAGGACGGCCATTTTTTTGGGGTTTTTGATAATACTGGGGAAAATAGATCTTCTTTGATTGTTGGGGATATTTTTATTCTGCCATCTTTAAAGGTCCCTATTCGAGTACTGGAAATCTCCTCTTCTTTGAGAGGGGTTATCTCTCTCGTATTTCTAACGGTATTTGTCCTTCTATCGTGGATTCTTTCCGTGGGGGAAAAGTCTTTTCATATTTTCACCCCAAAAAAATTAGAAACCTTACCCCTTTAAAAATTTGTTAGATCCATGAATGTTTATGTTTACGTTCCTGTATGTTCGCGATATCTTCAAAAAGCCCTTTTTAACAAGTTTCTCTCCTTGGGGAAAAACAGGGGCAGTTTTGAGATTTTTAATGCTTTTTCTTTTAGTTCCTTAATTTTTTGGGGTTTTCTCAGGGAATTTTTTCTTTTCAACAAAAATCCATCAGTCTCACAGATGGTGTGAGTTCTTGTCCATTTTTTTTTAATAAAAGGGATCGAACAGGTGATGGACTCACATTTTACCTAAAGACCCCTTGGGACAATTTTAGCTTAATTAATTCTCCAAGTCGAATTCCCAGAAGGACTTTTTCGTTTTTATAGGTCCCAAATAGATCATTAAATAGTGTTTTTAAACTAATATACTCAGTATTCACTAAGTTTCATCAGAAAACACCCTTTTGAGCTTCAAATTTCCATTTTTTCCGTTTTTATCAGGGTTTATTAAAAAGCCTCCACAGAAAAAACTCACAGACTAAATCTAATTTTTCCTATTTGGGTTAAATTTGTCAAAAAATTTACAGTGGAAAAAAAAACCAATTAAAAAATAACTTTTTTCTTGATATGCCTTAAAAGAAGCCCTCCAAAATGGGACCCCCAGCAAAAACACCAAAAATTTTTCTCCTAGAGAGGAAGAAATGCTGGTTCCTCAAAACTAAATATCCAATTTTGACTGATCCAAGGGTGAAAATGCCCCCCCCGTGGGGTATCGCCCCCAAAAGGGGCGGCCCCACCATTTAACGCACCCTAGGGGCAGACCCTTAAACAATTTTCCTAAAAGGAAACCACAGGATCCCAAAATTGCTATAGACACTCTAGGAAAACAATTTTTCATCCAATTAAAATTTATTTTTTTTAGTCACTTACAAAAAAAGAAAAAAAAAAAAAAAAAAATTCTGTTGTATCATTGATTTAAAAACCTGTGTGATTTGTTCCCAAAACCCCCAACAAAAACAAAACAAAAATTCCCCTTTTATCATTAATTCAAAAACCGTGTGATTTTTTTTAAACCCCACGCGTTTCCCCCAAAAATTCTAAGGGTTTATCAGGGGGAACAAAGAACATTAGCCAACAAAATAAAAAACACAAATACATAGAAAATAGATAAAATCTTACAATGATATCCAAAAGGTGGTAATTTTCCGTCAAGATAATCCCCAAAAGATACAGATTGATGATGTGTCTGATGCCTCTGGGGGACGATACTGCCATGCATCCCTGCTCCCCCAAAAGGAGATCTTTAAAAGGGGGAACACCCCCGGAAGTGATCTCACAAAACCAAAACATCACTTCCTGTCACCTCCCCCCCCCCCCACCCCCCTCCCCCCGGAGACACCTCCTCATTATGTCACCTAGCTGCCGCCACCTCAAAAATTTTGTATTGGCCCCCTCTGGGGCCCATGCTGCGTTTTTGCCCCCACTTCCACACTGTGTCTTGTGCCCGTCTGTGGCCTAATCAGCTCTGCCCCCTTCACAATTGCATTTGCCACTCTGGGCCAACTCATTGCTGCCCAAAGCCACTCTCCATCGCCACCCGGGTTTTTTAATGCTGTTTTCACCCTCCACCCCCTCTAGACGTTGCCCCATTTTGGTTTTCCCCTTCTTTTTTCTGTCACAAGGAATGAAAAGGGCAAACACAATGATTGTGTTTTGGGGTACATGCCAAAAAGCAGGATGGGTTCAAAAAAAGAAAAATTTAAATATTCCATTTACTTATTTTTGTGATCAACTACTGTTTCTTTTTGGCTTTAGCAAAGATGGACTATTGACCAATTGAAAGCGGACACTAAAGGATCAAAGGAAGGACAAAATGATTGACGTCAATGCAAAATTACTGATGGCACCCTCTACACTCTTTTGTTGGGCTCTACATGTATTAGCATTTAGCAGAATCACTACAATAATTGAAAAAATGTACTGTTTGCCACAGATAGCAATATCACAAGAGACTGGAGTGGCTGGATTTGAAATGTATATAGGGCTGAAATACACAAACACTGGAATTGACACAAATTTCCAAAACAAGTGAAAAATTTATCTTGCCCACAATTAAATACCCATCGGCGAAGCGATGGTTTCAGACGTGTAGTGGCAGGAATACAAAACACCCTGTATTTGACTCAAATTCCCCACATAAAAAGAGGAGAAATTAACCCTTGGTTATAAACACCCTACAGAATGAATGAGATGAAATTCAGGTTATATGGGTAAAATAACAACCCCTGTATTTACTCCAAATTATACCACAATCAAGAGGTTAAATTAACCCTTGGGTATAAAATAACCTATGTTACCAAGATAATCCACAACGACATTTGTATTTTTTATAAAACATGAAATTTTTATTGTAGTATAATCCATAAAAACATGAAAAGACATGAAAAATGCGCACTATCAGCAGCTAGGAGTGGTGGCCATAAGACACTAGGACCCAGTACGCTGAGGCTTTTCGGGCTTAACAGATAGCGGCCTTACTCATAGCGATAGCATACATGCACTGATGTGTCTAATATATACACCATCTAAATTGTCAATTGGCAAGTGACAGCTGGTTAGCAGGCAATATTGATTAAACGTAACCTTGGTGCACTTACTTTTGGTTCCGTCCCGGCGGCTGTGCTTTGGAAGTCGCGCTCCGGAACTATGTATATTATACTTCCGGTCATGCACAATCAATATGGTCCGAGGTCTGTGGGCCATATTTTTCATGCCATATTTTGAAGTGACTATTTAAAGTGACACGAGCATCAGAAATATGACAGATTAATAGAGCAGACTTTGGAATCCCTACTACCATCTGACCACGTTTTTCTTCATCTCTTCACAGGTATATGTTTCCTGGTGAACAGCATTTCCCAGCAAATCCAAATTATAGTATGCCGATTTTATTTTTTTTAAATTAAATACATTTGTAACCCTGCTTTGTTTAAATGGTACGTGTTTGTATAGATATTTCGCCCCAGCATTGTCGTCCATAATTTACCCTGTGTTTATTTGTGTAGCCATCAATCCTAGATATTCCCCTTGAAGTGTCTTCTCTGTGCAGAGCCATTTGTAACTCCACCCATTTACGACACCTGGGTTCCCTAATGCTCTCAATGAACTCCTCATAGCCTAGTATAATTTGCAGAGCTCAGGTCTATGGACTGAGGTCTGTGGGCCATATTTTTTCATGTCATATGTTGAAGTGACTATTTAAAGTGACACGAGCATCAGAAATATGACAAAAATGAGATAGAAATGAGACAGAAGTGAGCATAAAGGAGCTAGGAGGATCGCCTTTTTGTGAGTATTTGGACTTCTTAAAATACTGCTTATTTACCATACTCACTATTACTATCTACCTTGCAGCCACCTGCCTCCTATCTTACAACCCAGTCTGGCCCTCTGACAATTTTATCCACTTCAGCTCCGCTCTCCTTCCCTCACCTATGTATTCATCCCACACACTATTTTCCCTTTTCAACCACCCCAAACCTCCAGTTTACATAGTGCTGCACAAACGGCGCTTATATTCATCACTTAACCATCTGCTGTATCTTTTCTTTCTCCTGCTTCTCGCTGCAGGGGACATCTCTCCTAACCCCTGCCAACCCTCCTTTACTGCTCATCCCACTTCCTCCTCTGCCTCTCATAGAAACCCTGCTACCGTACGTCTTTTCCTGCCCCGTTTAAGTGTGCGCTATGGAACGCCCGATCCGTCTGCAATAAACTCACTGCTGGTCATGACCTGTTCCTCTCAAACTTCCTCAACCTGCTGGCTCTCACAGAAACATGGCTCCAGCACTCTGACACCACTTCCCTTGCTGCTCTCACCTATGGCGGCCTACACTTCACCCACACCCCCAGACCTGATAACAGGCCGGGTGGAGGAGTTGGCATACTTATCTCTCCACACTGCACTTACCAGGTCATTCCTCCAGCACCCTCCCTCACTTTCCCCACCTTTGAGGTCCACACCCTCAGACTCTTCGGCCATTTTCTCTCAGAGTTGCGGTTGTGTACAGACCCCCTGGCTCTCCCCGTCAGTTTATGGATCATTTTGCTGCCTGGCTCCCTCAATTCCTCTCTACTGAAATACGCACTCTCATCATGGGTGATTTCAACATCCCCATTGACGACCCCATGTCTTCTTCTGCCTCTCAGTTCCTTTCACTAACCTCTTCTCTTGGCCTCTTGCAGTTTACTGACTCTCCCACCCACAAGGAGGGGCACTCTATTGATCTGGTCTTCTGTCATCTTTTCTCAATTTCTAACTTCACTAATTCTCCGTATGCGCTTTCTGATCATAACCTTATCTCCTTCGTTATCACTAACTCTCAGCCATCTTTGGACACACCAGCCCATCACACATTCCGAAATATCCGCTTCATTAATACTAAGGAACTAGTAGATACCATACAATCCTCACTGCCCCCAATCTCCTCCACCTCCTGTCCTGGCCTAGCTTTCAAACATTACAATGAAACTCTCTCAACCACCCTGGACATACTGGCACCACTCACACACCGCACCACCAGAGTCAGACGCTGGCAGCCCTGGCACACACCTCAGACTCGTCATCTGCAGCGCTGTTCCAGGTGTGCTGAGCATCTGTGGAGAAAATCTAAGCTACCTGCAGACTTTCTCCACTATAAATTCATGCTCAGGACTTACCACACTGCCCTTCACCATGCCAAACAAGAATATTTCACCTCCCTCATCTCAACATTACACAGCAACCCAAAATGCCCGTTTGACACCTTCCACTCCCTCCTCAGGCCTAAAACTCAGGCCCCTGTTACTGACCTCTGTGTAGAAGACCTGGCCACTCACTTCAAAGAGAAAATTCAAAATATCCAGCAAAATATATCTCAGTCCCCAAGTATACCCACCCCAAACCCCCCTCCCGCATGTCCTCTAGTGATACCCATCCTGTCCCTCCCCGCACGTCCTCTAGTCTGCTCTCAGCCCTTGACCCGGCGACAGAGGAAGAAGTGTCCTGGCTTCTCTTGTCTGCTCGCCCCACCACCTGCTCTAGTGACACCATTCCCTCTAACCTTGTCCAGTCCATTTCTCCAGCAGTCCTCTCTCACCTTACTGCAACCTGCAACCTCTCTCTCTCCACTGGGATCTTCCCATAACCCCTTTACTAAAAAAGCCCACTCTGGACCCGTCCTGCGCTGACAACTACTGACCAGTCTCTAACCTGCCCTTCATCTCTAAACTCCTGGAACGCTTGGTCTACTCTCGTCTAATCTGATATCTCTCTACTAACTCTATTCTCGATACTCTACAATCAGATTTCCACACCCTACACTCCATGGAAACTGCCTTAGCTAAAGTCTCAAATGACCTCCTGACAGCAAAATCTCCTGGATCTCTCAGCAGCGTTTGACACGGTGGATCTCCACCTTCTCCTCAGCATGCTCAGCGCCATTGGCATCCAGGACACCATTCTCTCTTGGTTCTCATCCTACCTCTCTGACCGCTCTTTCAGTGTCTCATTTCCCGATTCTACCTCCTCTCCTCTCCCTCTTGCTGTTGGGGTTTCTCAGGGATCAGTTCTAGGTCCACTCTTCTTTTAATTGTACACAGCCTCCATTGGACAAACCATCAGCAGATTTAGCTTTCAGTACCATCTCTATGCTGATGACACTCAACTATACACCTCTTCCCTAGACATCACTCCTGCCTTGCTACAAAACACCAGTGACTGTCTGTTCGCTGTCTTTGACATCATGTCCTCTCTGTATCTCAAACTCACCTCACTAAAACCGAACTTATTGTCTTTC
Source organism: Phyllomedusa bahiana (assembly GCA_025379985.1). NCBI lineage: Eukaryota > Metazoa > Chordata > Amphibia > Anura > Hylidae > Phyllomedusa > Phyllomedusa bahiana. The sequence continues at coordinate 17,103 of JAODAL010047458.1, forward strand.
CGCCATCTAGTAACCAACCCCCCCTGCTATTTCTGTTTCAGTGTGTGGTACCACAATTACTCCTATGCAGCAGGCCCACTGTCTGGGGGTTATACTAGATTATGATCTCTCCTTCACAACATATATCTAATCCCTTGCCCGCTCCTGCCACCTGCACCTCAAGAACATCTACAGAATCCATCCTTTTCTCACTGTGAAAACAACTCAAACTCTCATTGTTGCTCTTATTCTTTCTCGTTTTGACTCCTGTAACTCCTTGCTTATCGGTCTCCCTCTATGCAAACCCTCCCTTCTTTAATCTGTCCTGAATGCAGCAGCCAGGCTTGTCTTTCTTTTCAGCCGCTATAGTGATGCCTCTACCCTGTGTCAGTCACTACACTGGTTGCCCATTCAGTACAGGATAAAATATAAACTCATCACACTCACAAGCTCTCCACAGTGCTGCACCCCCCTACATCTCCCCCCTCATCTCTGTCTACCACCCTGCCCGCTCTCTCCGCTCTGCTGATGATATCAGGTTACATTCCTCAATCATCCGAAACTCCCATGCCCGTCTCCAAGATTTCACACGAACGGCACCAGTTCTCTGGAAACATGCTACCGGGGATAATCAGGCACATTCAAAAAGCCTCATGTTTTTAAGAGGGCCCGAGAAACACATCTTCTCTGTCTGGCCTACCAAGATCCCTAAAATTTCTATCAAACACATTTGTCACTCCCTACACTAGGGCACTCACAAAGGGACTTATCTGTATATAGAGTACAGTCTGGGTGACAGGTACATCCACTTTTCATGTAAACCACCCCCTATTTAATGAAACATGGCCGGACCATTGTAAAATTGGCACTTCTCACCGTTTGTTTCACCCATACACCCTAATAGATTGTAAGCTCTCACGAGCAGGGCCCTCACACCTTGTGTCTTATTTGTAAGTACTTTTAATGTGTCATGTCTGTACGTTTACTCTTGAATTTGTACAGTGCTGTGGAATATGTTGCTATATACGTAAAGATTATTATTATTATTATTATTATTATTATTATCCCCCTAAGCAGGTCACTACTGGCACTGGAATCAAGCATGCGCACTTGTTACCCTCCATCTGCAACATAGATTAACATTGTGACAATATAACATTACTATATAGACATATTTAGTGAGTTTAAGACCATTAGTAGCACTTTCTGAGCCCTGTTATTTTCTGATATTAAATGTTGATTACTAATTTATACCCCTGACTGATTAGTCTTATTATATCTAATACTAGCACATTTGCTCCCGCTTTATGTTTAACCCCTCCGGTGCTGCTGTATTGAGGGTGATGATCCAGCGGGCCTCCCGATTACGGATCTGGCGCACCGGATCACCCCCTCTCACTGATTTAGATATTTTTTCTATAATTTTGACTTTTAAGGTACTGCAATCTGAGTTATGCACTTGAATAAAGTGCTTTGAAAGTCCTGATTTGTTTCTATCTGCAGTGGACGAAACATCATTTACGTGTTCAAGAAACCTTGTCTTAAATTTTCTGATGGTACTTCCTATATATTGAACATGGCACGATGTGGCACATGCCTGATATATTACATATTGCGAATTGCAGTTACTGAATTGTTTAATGGGGAATTTTAGATTACCTATAGTGTCAGAGAATTCTTTACTGGGACTAGCAAAAGAGCAAGTTCGGCATTGTCTAAGACCACATTTGAAGAACCCCTTGCAGCTTAGCCATGCAGGCTGTCTGTTCGGGGGCCTGTAGCAGCTGGAAGTTAATAAGTTCCCTATTGTTCTAGCTCTGCATGATACAATTCTACATCCACTGGATAATATAGAATCCAACACATTGTCTTCACGCAATATAGGGAGATATTTAGAAACTATGTTTTTTATTTCTCCAAACTGTTTGGTGTGATCTAATACTAAGGTGAACAAAAAGTATATTGGTTTCAGCTCACCCGTATGCATTCACCGCTCTGATCCCGGGAGCACGGCCAGGTGGAGTCAGCACCTTAAGGTAAGTAACTTGAAAAGCAGAGAGTAGCCAGCTTCCTCCAAGACACCAGGTGGAATAGAAGTAAAAACGTCCAACTTTATTGACAATTCAGTAAAATCAAAATAGATGGTATAACATCAAACGCATAGACAGCTACAATTCAGTACGGCATGATGGTTCTTGTGCGACCAATAGACTGACGCATTTCGGAACGTGTGTCCTTAATCGTAGGTGGGTACAACATCTCCAGTCCTCTCTTTATGTTTCTTTTTCCTACCACCAATTATAAGATCTCTTCTATTTATTTGCTGTACTTTTTGGACAGCCCTTGTCATCTAAGCTGCTCGGATACACCCTATGTCTTTTGGTCTTGCATCTTCTTCAAATCCACTTGTTTGACTGCAATTGCATGTAGGCTCAAATTAATTCCTCCCTGGAGGGATAATTTTTTAAGTGATTTTTGTATGAAACTATTAGAGTGCAGTATTGTGGTTACCTGCACTTGATTTTCTGTAATGTTTTAAGGAGACCATTCGGGGGGGGGGGGGGCGGGGGGGGGGGGGGGGGGGGGGGGGGGGGGGGTGGGGGGGGTAATTTCAACCAATTCCTGTAAGCTTGCAGGTCAAGAAAATTAACACTTGTTTGTCACATACATATGTGAAAACCAGGGTTAAATTATGTGACAAACAACAGTGTAGTATGGTACTTGCAGCACTGCACAGCAGTCAGATACAGGACCTGTCATGCTGGACGGTGTGATGTAGATATTTTGTTATGGTAGAGGGAGAAGAAGAGGAAAAGCTGCCTCAGACATCTCCAGACTTTTCTGGGAAAACCAAAGGTTGAACAAGTCAAATCTAACCCATCTGATCCTGACCTCATGTGTAATGGATGTATTGATATATGGGATAGAAATGATGCTCCACAGCTCTTTGGATTCTGCTGCCTTCACCGAGTGAGTGAGGGAGAAAAGGACTATACAGGACAGCAGAGGAGGATGCCGATCAGATGGCGCCTAGAATTCTATAGAAAGCAACGGCTTTGTGTGATTTTACAGTTTTACTTCTTTTTTTTGTAAAAGGAAAATTTCAGAGCTGAATCACTTCACAAACAAATTCCTCAGGTTTATTATCTTCCCTGTGTTAACATGCACCAACATCTCTCCAGCGCTTTAGATTGTCCAGAAATTGTCATTTCCTCATTCTACTAAAAAGGAACAAGTCCACAGCCCGGGGCACATTCATCAAACCAAGAATAATCTGTCAGTGTAGGGGGAACGTCCACCCAAACAAACAACCTCCATGAACTTTCACTCCTTGTAGGATTTGTAACCTAAAACCAGTGCAATGGAACATAGCGACCACAGGACCTCGAGTGTTCGATTGCAGAAAAACACTAGTTGGATGTGCACTCACCATATGGATATGTACATGCTGTCCTGTAGATCAAAGCCAACAAAGTATAAATCGCTTGCATCCGTGTCAGATCCAATAAAGAGGGACTTTATAAAATATTCATTCATAATATTTCATTTGTAGGTGTTATTCCAAATCTTAACATGATTCATAAAAAACGTAACTTTCTCTTTGGATGTTTTAGTCATAAACCTTTGTTGGTAAAGCAGAAATTATACTATTAAATGAACATAAAATATTGGTCTGATCTTGCATATCTCTATTGTTCTATGGAAACAAGCATCTAAAATAATATTAACTGTCAGTTACACCTAATGACAACCATGCCTCCCCACTAAAAAGTTGAAACAGGCCCAGAACAGAAAAACCATAGGGCACATATTAAGATGTAAGCAGAAAATACGATGATCCTCACCACTTATGTTGGTTTAATTTGTTTGTTTCCAAATTTCAGTGCTAGAACAATTAGAAGTCATATTGGTAAAATGACTTCTAATACTTTATCTACTTTAGGTTGGAGGCGTTCGGTAAGATTGAAATAATAAGCTACCGTTCACTATAATAGTTCTCCATTTATAAATAATCACCGAGCACATATTACATGCAGTCATAAAACATATTCTGTAACAGCTAAAAAATAGCAAGTGTCCATCGATTCAGCACTTTTGTCTTAAAGTGTTGAACGTAAGAAGAAGACAAAAATCCCAAGAGGTAGAAGCATTTTCCTCATATGGGGGAAAAATTCCTTCGCCCACTCCATACTTATCCAGCATCTATACTCCACCCGATTTCTGTTTTGTGGGAGGGGCTCACAGGGCAAAGATCACAGTTGCTTGTAAAGAAAGGGGGTTGTCTCACTAACATTTATTCAATCTTTACCTCAGTCCTGTTTTTCTTGGTTTCACTTTGAATTCAGGGCGTTTACTGGCTTCTATTAGGCCTGAGTAGACGTCAGTCTGTTAGCTATATGTATCTAGTGCTGGAAACCTATCAGGAGAGATTAAACATGTCACATGTAGTTATAGCGACCTGAGAAGCTGTATCAGCCATACAAGAAGGGGATATCTAGGAAATATGTGGGACACTGGGTTAATGGGACACATAATTGCAAAGTGACTTGTTTTTTGCAAGACAACCCCTTTAACTCAATGCCCTTAAGATCTATAAAAGATTTGCTAGCAATTTTTAATCCCTCTAAGGCCCTCTGTAACATATTTGGGACCTCTGGTCTAAGCATTTCTCATTAACTAAGATGCTCCACAATGGCACACAAATTACATGACAAGAAGGTAGCCTCTACACAGTGAAACATTTTAGATATTTCCAGCAGTTTCCACCATGAACCATCTAAGTACACCCAGGTGGGCCCCTCTGCTTTGCCTCTTGAAGTTTTAACTAACAATTGTATTATTGATGACTGTCTCTCATCTTGCTGTATCCCTAAACTCTTCCTGAAGCCATCTCATGGCCTTACCAAGATGTCTTGGTGGATAGGCTGGGGCAGATCCTTAAGGATCCTTTAGGCCAGCGGTCCCCAACCTTTTTTCCACCAGGGACCGGTTTGATGCACGACAATTTTTCCTACGGCCCAGTGGGGGGTGGGTTATTAGGGCGAGTTATTATGGCGGAGATATTAGGGGAGGGGTTATGGAGGAGGTTGGATGTTTAGAATCACACATGAAAAAAAAAAAAAAAAAGAGTATACTGTGTCATTTAGGGATATCGTATGGGGTAACCTGACTGATTGGTCAGCTCTGTTGGCAGCATTATACATGAGTATAATATACAAAATGTAATAAGCCATCTGTCATTATAGAGATAAATGCCCCCTGTAATAATAAATAAATATAGCCCCCCTGTAGTGATAATACATAGCTGCCCCAGTAGCGATAGTGATACATAGCTAACTGCTCCAGTAGTGATAATGATACATAGCTAACTGCCCCAGTAGTGAAAAGTTGATACATACTAACTGTCCCCAGTAGTTATAGTTGATAGCTAGCTGCCCCAGGTTTTTAAAAAAAAGTGATAGTGATAGCTAACTGCCCCAGTAGTGATAGTGATACATAGCTAACTGCCCCAGTAGTGATAATGATACATAGCTAACTGCCCCAGTAGTGATAATGATACATAGCTAACTTCCCCAGTAGTGATAGTGATAGCTAGCTGCCCCAGTAGTGATAGTGATAGCTAGCTGCCCCAGTAGTGAATAGTGAAGCTAGCTGGCCCCAGTAAGTGATAAGCTAGCTGCCCCAGTAGTGATAGTGATAGCTAGCTACCCAGTAGTGGATAGTGTATAGCTAGCTGCCCCAGTAGTGATAGTGATAGCTAGCTGCCCCAGTAGTGATAGTGATAGCTAGCTACCCCAGTAGTGATTTAGTGATACTAGCTGCCCCCAGTAGTTATGTATAAAGCTAACTGCCCCAGTAGTGTTAGTGATAGCTAGCTGCCGCCATAGTGAAAGTGATACATAGCTGCCCAGTAGTGAAAGTGATATACTAGGCTACCCCAGTAGTGATAGTGATCAGCTAGCTGCCCCAGTAGTGATAGTGATAGCTAGCTGCCCCAGTAGTGATAGTGATAGCTAGCTACCCCAGTAGTGATAGTGATAGCTAGCTGCCCCAGTAGTGATGATATATAGCTAACTGCCCCAGTAGTGGTAGTGATATCAGAGCTGCCCAGTATTGAATAATGATACAATAGCTAGCTTGCCCAGGGAAAAAAGGGGGGTGGGGGGGGGGGGGGGATATAATATATTTATAAAAGGTTTTGGTTGGGGGGGGGGGGTTTTTAGGGGGGGGGGGGGGGGGGTGTGTTGGTTTTTTTTTTTTTTTTGTTTTGGTTTTGGTTTTTTTTGTGGGTTGGTGGGGGGGGGGTTTTTGGGGGGGGTGTTGTGTTTTGTGTTTTTTTTGTGTTTTGGTGGTGTATTTGTAGAAAATGTGTGTGGTGTGAGTAGGAAAATTTGGGTTTGGGTGTAGTAGTAAGTTTTTGGGTGTGGGTGTGGAGTGAGAAAATGTGGTGTGAGTATGAAAATGGTGGTATGTTGTATTTGAGTGATGAAAATGTTGTGTTGTTTATTTGATAGATGAAAATGGTTGTGTGGGTGATATGAAAATGTTGGTATGTGTGAAATTGATTGATGAAATGGTGGTTGATACATAGCTAGCTGCCCCAGTAGTGATAGTGATAGCTAGATGCCCCCCAGTGATAGTGATAGCTAGCTGCCCCAGTAGTGATAGTGATAGCTACTGCCCAGTAGTGATAATGATAGCAGCCTGCCCCAAAGTGATTTTGATAGCTAGCTTCCCCAGTAGTGATAGTGATAGCTCAGCAGCCAGTAGAGAGATAGTGATAGCTAGCTGCTCAGTAGTGATAGTGTATAGCTAGCTGCCCCAGAAGTGATAGGTGATAGCTAGCTGCCCAGTAGTGATAGTGATACATGATCTATCCCAGTAAGAATGATACATAGATAGCTGCCCCATATTGATCATTGATACATAGGTAGCTGCCCCAGTAAGTGCTAGTGATACATAGCTGCCTTAGGAAATTGATACATATCTAGCTGCCCCAAGTAGTGATAATACATAGCTAGGTGCCCCAGTAGTGATGATACATAGATAGCTGCCCCAGTAGTGATAGTGATACATAGCTATGTGCCCCAGTAGTGATGATACATAGATAGCTGCTCCAGTAGTGATAATGATACATAGCTAGGTGCCCCAGTAGTGATAATGATACTAGATACTGTCCCCAGTAGTGAGTAGTGATACATAGCTAGCTGCCCCAGTAAGTGATAGGTGATACCATATATAGCTGCCCCATAGTGAGTAGTGATACATAGCTACTGCCCCATAGTGAATGTGATAGCTAGCTGCCCAAGTAGTGATAGTGATACATAGCTAGCTGCCCCAGTAGTGATACATAGCTAGCTGCCCCGGTAGTAATGACACATAGATAGCTGCCCCCGGTAGTAATGACACATAGCTGCCCCGGAAGTAATGACACATAGCTGCCCCGGAAGTAATGACACATAGCTGCCCCGGAAGTAATGACACATAGCTGCCCCAGAAGTAATGACACATAGCTGCCCCCAGTATAGAAACACATAGTAGCCCCGGTAGTTATGAACACATACTGCCATCCAGTAGTAATGACACATGAGCAGCCTACCAGTAGTAATGACCACATAGCTCACCCAGTCAGTAATGACACATACTGCCCCGTTAGTAATGAAAAACACCATAGCTGCCCCGGTATAATGATACTAGCTGGCCTCCCCCCCCAGTAGTAGTGATTAAGTAGCTGCCCCCAGTAAGGTAGGTGATCAATAGCTGCCCCCCCAGTAATAGTGATAATAGCTGCCCCACAGTAGTAGTGATAATAGCTGCCCCCCAGTAGTAGTGATAGATAGTTGCCCCCCCTCCCCTAGTAGTGATGATAGCAGCCTCTCAGTAGTAGTGATAATAGCTGCCCCACCAGGAGTAGTGATGATAGCTGCCCCCCAGTAGTAGTGAAAGATAGTTGCCAACGGGGTGGGGGGGGTTTGTGGGCGGGGGGGGGGGGGAAAGGGGGGGAAAGGGGGGGGGGGGGGGGGGGGAAAACAACAACAAAAAACACAAAAAAAAAAATATTGTGTGATGATAGCTGCCACCCAGTAGTAGTGATAGATAGGTGCCCCCCCTCCCCTAGTAGTGATGATAGCAGCCTCTCAGTAGTAAAAGTGGGGGATATAACTGCCCCACCAGGAGTAGTGATGATAGCTGCCCCCCAGTAGTAGTGATGATAGTTGCCCCCACCAGGAGTAGTGATGATAGCTGCCCCCCCAGGAGTAGTGATGATAGCTGCACCCCAGTAGTAGTCATGATAGCTCCCCACCAGTAGTTAGTGATTATAGCTGCCCCCCCCAGTAGTAGTGATGATAGCTGCCCCCCCAGTAGTGATGAGAGCTGCCCCCCAGTAGTAGTGATGATAGATGCCCCACCAGTAGTATGTGATAGCTGCCCCAGAAGATTAGAGGGGGGGGGGGGGGGGGGTGATGAATATTCTTGCCCCCCAGTAGTGGTGATGATACTGCCCCCCCAGTAGTAGTGATGATAGCTGCCCCCCAGTAGTATTGATGATAGCTGCCCCACCAGAGTGAGTATGATAGCTGCCCCCCAGTAGTAAGATAATAGCTGCCCCCCAGTAGTATGATATAGCTGCCCACCAGGAGTTAGTGATGACAGCTGCCCCGCCGCCGTGTGATGAGTCGTAGATGATAGCTGCCCCACCAGAGTAGTGATGTAGCTGCCTCCCAGTAGTAGTGATAATATCTCCCCCCATAGTTAGTGGAATTAAGCCTGCCCCCCCCAGTAGTAGTGATGATAGCTGCCCCCCAGTAGTAGTGATGATAGCTGCCTCCCAGTAGTAGTGATGATAGCTGCCCCACCAGGAGTAGTGATGATAGCTGCCCCACCAGGAGTAGTGATACATAGCTGCCCCCCCCCCGTAGTAAGTGATATACTGCCCGGAGTAAGTAGTGAAATAGCTGCCCCCAGTATTAGTGAAAAAGCTGCTCCCCAGTATGATTTGATAATAGCCTTGCCCCCCAGTATGTATGAGAATAGCTGCCCCCCCAGTATTAGTGATAGATAGCTGCCCCCCATATAGTGATGAAGCTCCCACAGGAATAGTGATGATAGCTGCCCCCTGTAGTAGTGATGATAGATGCCCCCCCTGAAGTAGTGATTGATAGCTGCCCCCCAATAGAGAGTGATATAGCTGCGCCCCCCAGGTATAGTGATGATAGCTGCCTCTCCAAAGTAGTGATGATAGCTGCCGCCAAGTAGTAATGGATAATATCTGCCCCCCTGTAGTAGTGATGATAGCTGCCTCCCAGTAGTGATAGCTGGCCCCCAGTAGTGATAATAGCTGCCCCCCAGTAGTGATAGCTGGCCCCCAGTAGTGATAATAGCTGCCCCCCAGTAGTGATAGCTGCCTCCCAGTAGTGATTATAGCTGCCCCCCAGTAGTAGTGATGATATCTGCCTCCCAGTAGTAGGGATACATAGCTGCCTCCCTGTAGTAGTGATGATAGCTGCCTCCCAGTAGTAGTGATACATAGCTGCCCCCCAGTAGTAGTGATAAATAGCTGCCTCCCAGTAGTGATGATAGCTGCCCCCCAGTAGTGATGATAGCTGTCACCCCAGTAGCAGTGATGATAGCTGCCTCCCAGTAGTGATACATACGTAGCTAACCCCAATAGGCAGCCAGGGCAATAAAAAAAAAAAAAGAGGTCACTCACCTTTCCCGGATCCTCAGCCGAGCTCCTCCTCCCAGCAGCCGACAGCAGCGAGCGGCGCAGGTGGTGTGACGTCACTGTGCATCATCCCCCCTGCGCCGCTATTCGTTGTAGATGCGGCGCTCAGTGAGCGCCGTATCTACAATGATAGGGAAAGCAGGGCGGTAATGCATCGCTCCTGCTTTCCCTGTAATGCAGCCGCATGCTGAGTGCAGCTGCTATCTGTGCGCGGTCGGATTACAGCGGCTGCGCACAGAAGGTGCCGGCCGCCCGGACTAAAGACAGTGGGCGGCCGGCATCAGGTGTAGCCGGCGCCGCGGACCGGCAGTTGGGGACCCCTGCTTTAGGCAGTGAATCCTCCGGACTGGATAGACTCATCCACTGTACATTTATTACAAAACATATAGCCACCCTCTATAAGTTTCATATTTTATACTTAGGGTTACTCAGCTTGGAAAAAGACAGCTTAGAGGCAATGTAATTACTATGTAGAAATATGTGAAATGAGAGCATACAGAGCTCTTGTGATCTTTTTACACCAAGGCCTATAACAAAGACAGTGGAGGCATCCTCTATAACTAGAGGAAAGAAGGTTTCACCATCATTAAAGATGGAGATTTTGTTTTACTGTAAATGCAGTGACACTGTGGAGCCCAGACCCAAGGAGGTTGTGATGGTTTGAAGAAATGTTTAAATTGTTTCATGAAAAATGTAATATTACAGTTTATAGGAACTAGGTTCTGGAGACAGAATATTGATCCAGGGATTATTCTGATGCTAGATTTGGAGTGGGGAAGGAATTTTTCCTCTTTTTTCTTCTTTCCCCATCTACAACTCTATTTTAGAAGTAGCTGCTTTTCAGGATACAAGATAATTGTCTTTAAAACAGAAGCCATACATATAAACATTATGAACCCCTATTGTCTATATCAGACCTGGGCATTGTACGGCCCGTGGGCCGCATCGGCCGCTAAATCTCGGATGCGGCCCGCGACGTATAGTAATAGAGCGCTGATGAGGCTGAGAGGCTGCGGCGGGCCGTGAGCGCTACTATTTGGGAATTGGGCAGCGGGTGCACTTCTCACCGCGCCGCTGCCTCTCCTTGGCGCACAGAGCAATCCCCTAATGTAAGCCGAGGAGCTGCCGAAGGAGCGTCCCGGCACTGGCGCATGAAAGTCATCACGCCGGGACATTTCCCCGTAGAAGAGGAACGCCGGAAGGAGCAAGGTGAGATTAGTGTTTGGTCATAAAACTATATACCTCCCGGGGGGGGACGGACATATAACTAACCATCTCTATACCTGCCTGGGCGGACACCTAACTATCTCTATACCTGCCTGGAGGGAGCTATAACTATCTATATACCTGCCATGTTTTTATTAGTCCGGCCCTCTAAAACCATCCCACTTTCTCATGCGGCCCCATGGGAAAATTAATTGCCCAGCCCTGGTCTATATTATAGGCATATTCTCACTATACCTGGAGAAACATTGTCTACACTGTTACTCACTGCTCACTGATCCAGCGCCATCTTCTTTGGGGTTGTAACAATTTTGTTACTGCCAGGATGTCATTTGTCACTGGTGGCCTTGTGGTGCAGAATATGTTCCTTTGTTACTCGTATTGTTCTGTCTCCATTTCTTAGCCACACTGTGCTGTGCCTTTCCTGTAATTGCTGACTGTTCTGGGACTTTAACCTGGAGAATACCATTCTTGCAGTCCATTCCTCCTTGGAGGAGTTAAAGAGGTATTCCAATGAAAGGAAGTGCTGCTGGAAGGGCCAGTTTCTGTAAAAGTCAGTAATGTTCAAAATGCATGCTATTAAAAATTGTATGTTTTACCTAATATAGACCTTTTTGTGCCTTCAACTTGCTTTCTTGTCCAATTGGTTATGAACCACAACTGTGTGCTTCCAGTGATGGCCAGTAATGCAGCATGAATGTGATGTTGCTTGTGGCCGGGCTAAAGGACATGCACATTTTCGCTCATGTGTATTCCCCCTTTCCTTCTTTGACACAGCCAGGCCAAAGGAACTTATTCTCAGACACTCTTTAATAACACTGCATTACCGGCCACAACCGAAAGTACACAGTGGTGGTCAGTAACCAAGCCAACAAGAGAGCAGAGCAAGTAGAAGGTGCAAAAAAGACCTGTATTAGGTAAAACATACATATTTTTTAATAACATGTATTTTGAAAACTACTTAATTTACAGTAATTGGCCCTTCCAGTAGAACTTGCTGTGATGAGAATACCCCTTTAAGGTTAAAAACTGTAGAGTTTCTTAGACCATAATATCATGGCTTCTCACGATATCTGCTCCTATCTGTAAAGAAAGTCCATTAAAAATCAATGAAAAAGTTGAGATAATATTATGTGCAGTGATATGATGGTGTGTTATCTGTCAAATTTTAGATCCACATGGGTCTTTCTAGCTTATTTTGTTCCCTTTATCTACCAGTTTCTCTCTCTGAGCAACTCTGAATCATTTTCTCAACGTCTTTTCTGTATGGGACATCCACTTCTCTTGTTACCCCTCGTCTCCTCTCTAAACTCCCAGACTGACTCCTCCAATCCTATATCCTGAGTATCCTCTCTTCCTACACTTCATCCAGATGCTTTGGTGCCACCTGCTGTAGGAATGGTAAATTGTCTACTCCAGCTTCCATTCCCTCAGGAGTGGATGTCCCCATAAATTCACCCAAAGGTCTGAAACTGCAAAAAACTTAAGACATCTCCAACTCTATAGGCCTCAGAAGGTTACATGGTCAAGTTCATAGCAGTAAACTTAGAAAAATGTTGAAATAAAGTTTTAGGTATGATTTCTTTTGAAAGGAGGCCGGGAAAAGACCTCTTATTTCTAAAAATAACAAGGCAGCATGGCAGTTGCATCTGAACAAACAACAAGACTGATGGAACAATGTCCTTCGACAGACAAAACGAAAGTGGAGATGTTTGGCCTTAATGCACATGACTAGGTTTAGTGAAAACCAAACCCAGCACAAACCCCTTATTCCTTTTGTCCAGCACTGGCTTGGAGTTGACGATTTGGGCTTTTTATGCAGCCACATGATCTTCTTGATTTCCCAAAGTAGATGATCTTATCCAAAGGGGATAG
>JAODAL010047459.1:0-29906 GCA_025379985.1 Phyllomedusa bahiana
GCAGGTGCAGAGCCGCCCCCCTCTCTTCTGACATACGTTTTTTTTCTAAAAGGGTAAAAAGACACGGGTTTGATAAAAGATATTGATATGTTTAAATACACCCCCGGAAATTTGAACTCCAAATGAACCCACTAAAAAAGGCTTAGGTAAAACCTATGATAAAAATTGCGCCCACAAAGGGGCAAAAAAAATTTGATTTGAAAGTCCCGGGTTTAAAACTCTGTGTATTTTACTGAATAAAAAGCACAAACAGAAAAATTTAAAACCTTTGGGAAAATGAATTTTTCAAACAGACTTTCTTCGGGTGGCGGTAAAAAACAAAGTTTTTTTTAAACAGATTACAACTCCCGAAAAATACTTATTTTAACCCTTTGGTTTTAAAAATTGGGGCGCAAAAGAATTGAGAAACCCAAAAACTACCAGCTTTGTAGCGGTTAAAAGGGGGCGTTTTTTTTAAAACCTTAACACAACAAGAGGAAAATTTGAAATTTAAAACCCTTTCCCCTTTGGAAATTTAATTCTACAAGGAAAAATGAAATTTTTTTGGCGGTGAAATAAACAGTTTTTCTTTTAGTCACCACAGCACAAAACCCAAAATGCTTAAAAAACCCCCTGGATTTTAAATTTGGGCGCAAAAAATTGGGGCAACCAAAAAACTCCCGATTTTTGTTAGCTGAAAACAAGGGCTTTTTTTATTACGCTAAAACAAAAAATTTAAAAACTTGAAATTTAAACCCTTTCGCTCGTGAAAAGTGTTGAGCGTTTTTATCGAAAAAAGTTGAAATCGGAAAGGGTTTTTTAAAGGGTTTTCGAAATTTCCAAATCATGCGAAAATTTTAAGGTTAAAATTTTAGCATAAATCTTTTAAGATCACCCTTTTTGGGCGTTTTCCTGAAATTTTTTGGGGGCCCCAGCAAATCAGATTAAAAGAATAGAGCAGGGTGAGATGTGTTTCGCCCGTCATGACGGGGGTTTTGTAGGGTTTTTGTGATTGGCTTAAAAAAATCAATAACCCGTTTTTTACAAAAAACCACGTTTTCCCTTTTTCCAACCCTCAGGTCTTCCAGCGTCCTAAAGGGGTTTGGGGACCTGCGCTCCTCCCGGGGCCAAACAGCTAAAGAAAAATTTTATTCTATTTCGGGCACAGAAAACCTCTACAATTAGCTGTGACCCCTTAAAAATTTTATTAAATTAAGATTTGAAGATTTCATGTATTTAACTAGAAAATTTTTTAAAGCAGCATTTTACCGCTGAAAATTTTCACGGGGGGGGGAGCAGGGGGGGGCCCCCCGGGGGGGCGAACACAGCCCAAGCACTATCAAAAAAGAACACTGGATAAATTTCACCAAGATTTTAAGTGTAGACATTGTAGGGGAATATTTTTATTATTAAAAATTTTTGCTTTTAAATTTTTCCTTTGGAAAATTGGCAGGCCTGAATTTAAATTTTGGGGATACACATCATTTCTATTAACTGCGGGTCCTCTTTTTTTTGGTGCAAAACCCACTTTTAATATCAGTTTTCATTTCAGATTTTGTTTTCCATTTTAATTTTAAAAAAACCCTTTTACCCCTGTGCCCTTTTTGAAAATATCCACCTTGCAGTTAAATTAAAACCCACAATCTTGAAAAGCCCGGCCATATTTTTTGGGTTGCCCAAAAATACCGTGTATCAAAACGAAAACATACCATTTAACGTTTTTTTTTGACTTTTGCAAAACCCGGCATTTTAATTGACGCAGCATCCACGTAAATCTTAAAAACAGAAATTAAAATTATTTTCCACCACATAAAATTGAAAGGTGAAAAAATAACTGTATCATACGAAAAAAAATCCCAAATTTAGGGTTTTTTTTTAAATTTTTTGCACCCCCCCAAAATTTTTTAAATTGAGGGCAGAAACCCCAACCGTAAATCTTAAAAAAAGCAATTCTATATTTCCCATGGGTTAATTAAAAGGGGTTCAAAAAAAAAAACCCGGTGTATCAACAAAAACCCAAAAACCATTTTTACGTTTTTTTTTTAAATTTTTGCACACCCAGCATTGTTCATTGACCCCGCATCCACGTAAATCTTAAAAACAGCAAATTCTATTTCCCCAACGGGTTTTGGAATTGAAAGGGAAAAAAAATCCCCGTGTACATATGAAAAAAACATACCATTTTACGTTTTTTTTTTTACTTTTCAAAACCCAGCATTGTTCTTTAAAATGCAGCACCCACGAAAAATCTTAAAAAGAAATTCATTTCCCCCAAAGGGTAAAATTAAAAGGGTGCAAAAAAAAACCTTTGGTATAAATACGAAAACATCCCATTAGGTTTTTTTTTGACTTTGCACACCCAGCTTTGGGTTTCATTGAGCAGCACCCACGTAAATCTTAAAACAGCAATTCTAAAATTCACCACGGGTTTAAATTAAAAGGTGAAAAAAATTTTCCGTGTAATCGTACGAAAAAAAAACCATTACGTGTTTTTTTGATTTTTGAAACACCCAGCATTGTTCAATGACGCGCATCCACGGAAAATTTTAAAAAACAGCAATTTTTATATTCACCAAGGTGAATTAAAAAGGTTTTGCAAAAAATACCGGGGTATCATAAAAAAACATAACAGTTACGGGGTTTTTTTGATTTTTGCACACCCAGAAATTGTTCATTGACCAGCATCCACTAAATCTTAAAACGTAAATTTCTAAAATCAAAACGGGGAAAATTGAAAGGGGGAAAAAAATTTCCGTGAAACAAAACGAAAACAAAACCAAAAATTTTTTTACGTTGTTTTTGAAAAAAATTTTGCAACACCCGGGGAATTGTTAAAAAAACCTGACCGAAAAAAACTTTTGGGGTTTTTTTTTAAAATTAAACCCAGCAAAAAACAAAAAAATTAAAACCCACAGGTAAAATTGGGAAAGGGGGCAAAAAAAAACCGGTTATAAACGAAAACATAACATTTACGTTTTTTTTTGCTTTTGAAACACCCACATTTTTTTTCCCTTGACGCAGAAACCCCACGAAAATCTTAAAACCAATTCATATTCACCACAGGTAAATTTAAAGGAAAAAAGTGCCAAAAAAAAAACCTTTAAATTTTTTTTTACCAAAAAATTGAACATGAAAACCTTTTTTTTGGTTTTCTTTTTAAAAAACTTTTTTTTTTTTCACACCCAGCTTTTTTTTCTTTTGACGCAGCATCCAGGGTAAATTTTAAAACAGAAATTTCCTATATTCACCACATTGAATTGAAATTGCAAAAAATCCCGGGTTTATTATACCAAAAACAAACAGATCCTTTTTTTTTTGGACTTTTCCCTAGTCCAGATTTTTTGAAAAGACCCCTTTGCATTTAAAATTTTGAATCCATAAATTTTGTTTTTTGTTTAAAGAGGGATTTGAAAATAGTGGTTTTCCGCCCTTTTAAAAGAATTCCCAAAAAATTTTTCCCTTCCTTTCTAAAAATTTTTATATTTCTAAACAGGGAGCAAAAATGCAGGGGGGTAACGAGAAAAGGGGGGGTAGCACATGGGGGTAGGGGTACAAGAGAAGGTGCCCCTTTCCCATGCGGGTGACAACATTAAAGCCCAGCGATCGCATTTTTGCAGGACCGCAGGCCTGTCATCGCTGGTCCGGGGGCCCCTTTGTAAAAAAAAAGTAACAACATCGCCCGCCAACGTCCTTCATTTGTTAATGAAACCCCGGGCATTTTGGCAGTCTTCCCCTCCTCGTCCCCCGCAGTCACGGCCCCCCAAATGTCTTCATCAGAAACACAGAAACCGGGCCAAACATGAAGCCCCCCCAAAATTTTCAACTCTTGTCCCCCACCACTGTGGATAATCCATTGCCCTTAAACCTCTTTGATGACAAAATGGGGTTGGGGGGTCAGAAGGCATTTTAAAAGATCAAGAGGATGTTTTTGGGTCTGCTCTGACGCCCATTTTACTAAACCCACAGAGGAGGTAAAGGGAACCCGGTCAATTCGGAAAAAAACCCCGGGGCGGCCGGCAACGCCTTGCAGTCCCCTTCTTGTAGCCCCAGCTTCTGGATGCAGAAAGTCGGGACGACCAAGTCACCGGTTAAATGAAGTTTTGGATGACGACATTGCGGACCCATCCTGTTTTTTTTTCCCCGCAGAATTGCTTGCGAGCGTTTCCCAATTAAAGTGGACGAGGGGGAAAAGACAAAGGGGTAGGGGCCCAAAAAGGGGTCCCCCAAAAAAAGGGAGAGGGCTTTTTCCAAAAGTCCGCTGATAAAATTCCGCCAGCCAGGGTCACCGAAAAACCCCCCGCTCCTCATTTAATCGCCGTAAAAAAGGGTCCGGGACCCTAAACCGGGCCCTTCTTTGCCCAAAACCTCTGTTAAACCCCAGCAAAGTCATATGCCCCCTTTTTTTCCGTAAACGCATAAGTGGGGGCAAGAACTTTAAGGGGTTAAAACCCCCCCCAAACATGCCCTAGTCACATGAAAGCAAATCCATGATTTTGAAATGGGGGGGAACATTTGGGCCCAAAAAAACTTGGCCACCAAGCCCCCACCCCAACCACTTCTCTTTCCACCATTTTAAAACGACCGGGCACGCCGTAGAGCGGCCATCTAGCAGCCACCTTTCTGTTTTTTCCCGGGTTTGGGAGCAAAGAAACATTTTAAAAAAACCCCAAACCACCTAAACCCCAAAAGCCTAAAATGCCCGGAAATTGCCAGTTCTTTGGCCTTGGAAATTTTTGCCCTTTCCGTCTGGGGGACACAGAGGGGTTTTCCCCCGCCACGTCTTTCCCCCCCCCCTCGCCTCCCCCCCAATCCCAGTTTGCCGAGCAGGCATTTTTTTGCCAAAAAAGGGCCCGCCCTGCCCTGGCCAGCCACTTTTCCATCTAAAATTTCAAGCGCTTTGCTGCATCTGTGCCCGGGAAAAAGTCCATCTCCCCCACACACAGGGGACTATAAAAACGGCCAAGGCCGCAATATCTCTGTGACAGCTCACGGGGGTGCTGGGGGAAATGCCCTTCGGGGGTGCCCGGTTTGGCTCCAGGCTCCGGGCCCCGCTTTTCCAAAAACCGCAGGGATGGTGCGGGGTTTTTTTCCCCCAAGGTCCCCCGGGTTTGGCATCACTTTCCCAAAGAACCCCCGGGCCGTTTTTGAAATTAATCTGCCTTGGAGACCGCCCCACACACGGGTTTAAAGGAGCTGTGGCGGCTCAAAGCAACAACCGGCGCTGGCGGGTTTGCCCAATAACCTTGTGCCAGGAAAGGGTTTGGTGTCGATAACGGGCGAAACCCTGTTTCCCGCCCTTAAAAACGGTAGGCTGGGCAAAACCCCTTCCTTTGCACATGTAAATAAACCTTGTCGTCCAGAAATTTTTCTAAAGAGCTACCCGGGTCGGAACTGCCTGCTGAAAAAAGGCTCGAGGTCTGAGTTCGAAACTTCCGCCATTCCCCACCCTGCTTCGTCCTCCCCTGGCTGCGTTGCAGCGTCAGCTCGGCCCCCCCCATCCCCCGGTCTAAAATTTTTTACGTGCAACACGCAAATTTTCCCACCCTCCAAAATCCCCCACGATTGGGGCAGCAGGGGCCAAACCCAAATTACGCAGAACGAAGGACAAAAGGCCTGACAACAGCGGGCGGACCCCCCGGGGGGGTTTGAACCACCGAGAGGGGAGGCGGGTTGAAAGACTCTGCCCCAAACCTTCCCCAGTTTTGAAGAACCCAAACCAAAAGGGCTTTTGGGGGACAATCCCCTTTGCACATGAGCATTGTGGTGACCCTTAGTTCGGGAACCCAATCTTTGGGAAACACTCTATAACAACAAAAAGGAGACGGACACAGATGGGCCGGTTCCCAAAACCCGGATCCCCCTTTCCCTCCCTCAAATCCAAAAGGGCCCCCGAAAATTTTCCCAAAATTTTTCTTTGGGGTTCTTTTTTTAGGCAGGGGTTGGGGGCCCCCAGAGTTTAGTGCAAGGGCGCATCAGCTCTCGGGGTTTGCATAAACTCGGGCAAGTCAGGCTGGGTTGAAGCTTTTCCGGGGGCGGGATAGGGGGAGGAGAGGGGGAGGATTTTTAAAAAACCGTTGTTCCCCGGCCGTCCCTCCCCTTTTAAAAGGGGTTTTTTTTTGGCGCAATTTGAGGCGGATGAGGAAGATGGGGAAGATAAAGGTTTGCTAGTGCCCCCCCCCGCCCCAGAGTTGGGAAAAATAAAGGCTCCATCTCTCACATGAGTGTTTTGGAGCTCCATTTCCTCCAACATAAACCTTGCTTTAAAGGGCCCCCATAAAATTTAAAACCCAACATTTAAATGGGGGCCACCCCCCGGATCCCCGGTAAAAAAAAAAACTCACCTTTTCCTTTCCCAACCCCCAAATAGAGAGTAAAAAAGCAGGAAAAGGAGACCTTTTCTGATTGATCAAATGGAGACATCTGTTGCGTCGCTTCACGTTCCCCAAATGTCACGGTGGGAAAAACATCAGCGACGTGGGCAGCATAAAGGGGCCCAATAGGGGCCCAAGCGGGGAGCAGCAAGGGAAGGTGGCCGAAAACCCCAATGGGTGACCTCTGGGCAATCTTTGGTTTACCACCTAACCAAAGCATGGGAAAGCAGGGCAAAAATCCCAAAACCCCCGAATCAGCTTAAAGATCATGGTTTCAAAAACAACTGCTCCAACACCGGGGTTTTTTTTCAAAGTTTTCCGGACCCAATAGACTTCTTGGGGGATCCAAAAAAGGGCGAATGGCCCAGTGGCTCGTCCAAACCCCTAGAGGGGTTGTCCCCGCCCCGCACCAAAAGTCATAAACCAGCGACCTTCAGCACAGCTGAGAGTTTATTTCAGACAAACGCATCTGGGGTTTCCCCAATAATGTGGATCGTTTGACTTCAAACAAGATGAAACAAAGGCCCTGGATCCCTGATTTAAGTTTTGGCCCCCCCAAATTTCGAGGTCACCGTTATTTCGGTCCCACTTCACATTCCTCTCCCAAAAAGAAAAGGTCCCCCTTGGGAAAAAAGTAAATTTTTTAAAAAAGATCATTTCTTATTGCAATTTTTTTTCCAATTCCCCCAAAAGTTCATTTTGCTGGTTTTGCTGTGAGGAGACAAAAAAACCAAGGTTTTTATGAAAAAAAAAAACCCTTTTTCCATTTACTCACCCTTTATCTTTAAAAATTTTTTCCCCATTTGGGCAATGGTTTTTTTTTTTTGGTTTTGTTGCCTCACAATTTTTAACATGGCTAGAAGTCCCAAAATTTTTAAAAAATTTTTTGGGGGGCATGTTTGCTGTGAGATAAGCAATAATCATGGGGCCTTTTTGGGAAAAGAAAAGTGGGCCTTTTTAATTGGGATTTTTTTTTCTCCTTCACAAATTTTTTAAAAATGGCTGAGAATCATTTTAAAAAATTTTTTTCCGTGGGCATTGCGCTTTGAAATGCGCAATACCCACAGTTTCCCATTTTAAAAAAAGGGGGGTTTTTAAAAAGAAAATTTATTTTTTCAAAAATTGTCAAAAGTGGGTCATGGGTATTTTTTTGAAATTTTTTTGGGGGTTTTTCTGTGACATGCACTATACTACAGGTCCCATTCTAAAAAATTTTTTTTCTAACAGACATTTGTTCTTTACAATTGTCCAAATGGCTCAAGGGGCATGCTTTTAAATTTTGGAGGCTTTTGCTGTGACATGCAGCAAAACTACAGGGCCCCTTTCAAAAAAAGTTGTTTCTAACAGACATTTGTTTTTTCACAATTTGGGCAAAAGTTGGCCCCAAGGGTGATGGTGCTTCAAAACAGGAATGGTAGGACACGTTTTAAAGGAAAACCCTATTTTCAAAATGACTTGTTTTTTTCAAGAAATTTTAAATAGCTATCAATCCCTTTATTGAACAAACCCCTTTTAAAACAATTAAAAAAGAGAAAAAAAGACTTGGGGGGGATTCCATCCGATTTTAAAAAAAGTGTTTTCTAAATTAAAGTACTAAAAAAATTGCATGACAAAATAGCTGAAAAAATTTTTCCCCTGAATTTAAAAAGGGGGGTAAAGGAAAACTTGACCAATGTAGGTTTTTTCAGAGGGACATGGAGTTTTGGAGCCCGGAAAAGGAACAAAGTACAGGACCATTTCCCCCCAGCACTTTATAAAATTGAAAAAAAAAAAACCCCAAAATAAAGGGGAACCCGGGGGGGAACAGGAGCGTTAACCACCAGTATTTTCCCAAATGAAGCCCCAATTGGTCCCCACCATTACGGGGGGCAAAAACGCTACCCGGGATTGCTTTTTTACTGAAGGGAAACTGGAGTTCTCACACTTCCGCTTTCCCCACTCTGCTTCAGCAAAGACATTTTTCCCTTGCTGGGGTCATCAGGGCATTTTTAAACCGCGTGTTTTAAAAGATGACGGACGGGCCCGCCGGGGTCTCCCGCAACCCCTGTAAAATCCCCGGGCCCCGGGGCATTTCTGTGGGGCCCCGGAAAAGGTATTTGTCCCAATGTCCATGAAACTAAAATGGTGGTTTAAAGACTTTTTTTTTCCCCCACTTTTTAAAAGTGGGGGCCCTCCGGTTTGGGGCTCAAAGCCCGTGGTCCAGGGGCCGGGAAAGTCAATTCCAGTGAAATTAAAATGGTGGTTAAAGACTCCTTTTTCCCCGGGACTTTTTAAATCTGGGGGGTTTTGCAGGTTTTTTGGGCCCCATGCTGTGGCCCAGGACAGGGATAAATAAAGTCCCCGTTCAAAAAAAATGGTGGTTTTAAAGACCCTTTTTTTTTCCGGCCCTTTTTAAAAATTGGGGGGATGCAGGTTTGGGGGCTTCCCCTGCTTTAGCCCCAAAGGGGACCCCAAAAGGGGGTTTATTTTTCGTCCCCAAAATTCCCAGTGAAACAAAAAAGGTAAATTTTAAAGACCCCCCTTTTTTCCAGCACTTTTTTAAAACTGGGGTTAAAGCAGGTTTTTTGGGGGTCATTCGGGGGCCCAGAAAAGGTAAATTGTCAATGTCCATGAAAATAAAATTGGGTGGTTTTTTGGAAAAGGGGCTCCTTCCCTTCCCGGGGCCCAAAAAACCCCTTTTTTAAATGTGGGGGTCCCTGCAGGTTTTGGGGGTCATTTGCGTTTTCCCGGAAAAAGGGGTATTCCAAATTTCCAGTTCAAGTAAAAAAGATGGTTCCCCCTTTTCCCCAAAAGCCTCCTGGCACTTTTTTTTAATTTTGTGGGTGATGCAGGTTTTTTTGGGTCTTTCTGGGTACAAGACAGGGGAAATGAATTTTGAGGGACTTTTTTTCCCCGTGGTTTTATACCTAAGTGTTGTGCCCAACAAGTGCAGGGGATTTCCCTTTGACTGTCCCTGGCTGTTAATTCCCGCTTCCCACCCTTTTTTGGGGGGTAAAAAATGAAGGTGTTTTTGCTCTCCCATAGAAATTTTTAAAAGTCATCGAGATGAAAAGAAATATGCTATCGAAAAAACCCTTTTCGATGGTTGGGGACTAAACGACTATATCGATGGCGATAAACCAAACCGGGAATCGCTCAACACTAAAAATGAAACCTTTAGCCCTTTTCCGGGGCTGAAAAAAAAATATGACTTCCTAATTTTAATTTTTTTAACCAGTACCTACAAATTAGGCATGCTCTTCAGTCCTGGAAGTGGCCGTGCCATACCTCACGAACCTCCCCCTTTTATAAGTTTCTGTCACAGCGAGAAGAATTTGAGAGGGGACTGTCAACTACCTATAACCTTATGCTCTCCTCCGAGGAAGAGTTGAAACCCTTCTACATACTGAAATGGTAGGAAGAACTCAATTGCTCCTTCTCGTCTGATACTTGGTTGAGAGCCTCTATTGCAATAAGGAATCACTCTAGATGTATCAATCATTTAGAATTAATGAAAAAGATTTACTTAAGGTGGTACCTAAACCCCTCTCGACTGGCTCACTTCTCACCATCCCACTCTAAACTATGTTGGAAAGGATGCGGGAACATTGGCTCTCTCTCACATATGTGGTGGTTCTGTCCACTCATCCAAAACCTGTTGTCCACAATCAATGACCTGATAGATGAGGTATTTCATTGCCATATTCCTCTAACACCAGCTTTAGCCATATTGGATGTTTCTCTGGATGATTGTACTTTCCCATTTAGAACCGTATTACATCATATTTTGATTGCTACAAGACTTTCCATAGCCCTACATTGGAAATCCCACTTATCCCCTACCAAAATGGAGATAACAGACAGGGTTAATTTCCATTACAAATGCGAAACTTCTCTTTCCCTTCCACCACATTTAGTGACAAGAACAAGGAACAGATGGTCCTTTTGAACGGAGTCCAGACATTTTAAATAATCATCAGAGTGGGTACACACACTCTGTTTTTGAGGCATACTAGATCAGACAGGTCTTTTGTTGTTCATATGACTCTCTTAATCAGTACTCATGTTTGCCTTCCTTTATTTACCTTGCTCTACTGTTATTTAATAATCATTCTAATGTACTTTAGAAATGTGACTGAGGCATATGTTCTCTGGTTATATCAATGTTTGTAGTTCTTTTCGGCTTATTGAGCCTTGTATTGTGCATATTCCATTCCCTCCTTTTCTTTTCTATCCCTAAAACTATTTGAATTTCAATAAAAAGTTTTCATGGTAAAAAAAAAAAAAAAAAAAATTAAAGTATTTGGCATCTCCCATACTCCAGTGTGCATGTGCAGATCCCAGCTAGTATATCACACCTAAAAATCCCCAAGTGCGCCTGTACCGGCTTTTGATTTATCCATTCAGTAAGGTTCAACATTTTACTAAATGAAAAGGCGCACAAGCGAGTCGCAGATGGCATATTGCGCCTCCAAGATTCAAAATGCACATTATATCAATATTAGATAACATAGGCATATACCGATGGATATATATCGCGTCTAAAATGCGCCACTAGCACCCTCATTAAAAATCCAATGCACACATAAATGGGTATGTGCCCACGGCTATTTCCAAACAAGTTGTGCCATACATGTGTATAGCCTAAATTTACACATACCAAAGAGATAAATGATCCCACACACACTTCATCAAATATATATTCCCAATACTGTTAATATCATAAATGTATATACCCACAGAAATGGTTGCTGTCATATAGAAAAAGCGATTTTATTATGTATCTAGACCTCACAACTTAATGCCACAGTGGTCACATGGCCATCCTAATTTTGAAAGAGAGGTTACTGATGGTATCTTTTTAATTAAAAACCAGACTTAAATGAAAAAACTGAATGCAGGAAGCATATGGAAGAAAACTGGTAAATGTTAAATTTTCATTAAGCTGTGAAAATGATTTTTTTTTTTTTTAAGTTTGCCATTTTACCTTAAAGGGGTTTTATCGTTACAAAGATCATGTCTCAGATTATGGGGACAGTAAAAATAAGCACTTTTGTAATTGGGTTGCATTACCTCAGTCACTTGGTTTAGCAGATATCAGCTTCTCTGTAAATCTGTATTCTGTTTCTGCTGTTGCTCTGTTGCTGGTCAGAACGCCCCCTGATCGATTCCCTAGACACGCCCCCTGCACTGTGATTGGCTGGCTGACATTTCATTCAGCCTGTTGGGATATGCCTCTAGACAGGAACCGCCCCGGCCACGCCCCCTGCGCTGTGATTGGCTGTCTGCACACTCTGTGTTTACTCCCCTCTGAGCTGTTAAAATTGATAGTGAAACCAAGGTCTGCTGGCTCTATGTACATCTCCCAGCTCTATGGTGATGATCTGGGCAATGACTGGCTGTTTAAAGGGCTTTTGCCAAGAGTTGTTTCAACCTCCTCACAGGTCCAGTCCTTAAGCTGCTTACTTTGAAAGAAGGCGTTCTGTTCCTCAGATCGAATGCAAGCCCCGCCTCCTTATGACATCATCATCAGTAGTGTGTAACATAAGGATTCAACACGGTGTCTACATAACCTGCTTGTATAGTGCAGTGCTTAGCTGATCCACTCTGCAAGATAAAGGTTAGGAGTTCAAGTCCCATCAGTATTTTATTTTATTTTTTTCTTTTATTAAATTGTACACATGTAAAGATATGAAAATATATGTGTAGACATCTATAATTTTATTCATATACACACACAAAGCTCCCCTATATAGTGTCCCATTGTCACAGTAGTTACACCAAGCACTTCCAACATATGTGATGCAATGCATATATTCTGGGGGATGAGACATGATATAGGGGAGCTATGTATGTGTATATATATCATCATAGAGATTGACATATATATTTTAGGTCTCTCTACATATGTGTAGAATTTAGGGGGGGGGGGAACTATACTCTGTGAGGGACTAGAACTCCAAACCCCTTCGTTGTAAAAGCAATACTCTATCACTGCTCACTGCTCTACCGCTACACCAACAGCCCAAGTCAGTTACAAGCTGAGCAGGGCCTTCTCTCAAAGCTAATTTTCCTCTCCCCCATTGTTTTCACTCACATTCACTGACAGGAAGCAGAGATCTTTACTTGAAGCTGACATTTGTCCTTGTAGTTGAGTAAAGGTCTCTGCCTGTTGTCAGTACAATTTGGGTGAACACTACTAGAAGTTAAAGCTGCTGGCTTTCAGCGTAATTTGTGTGTAAACTAAGACATATCACAGGTGTTTGCTGGTGTTTGGAGCCTCAAGGCTGCAGACATAAGAAGCATGCAGGAGGCTACAGAGCTGTTATATCCAGACAACCTTCTGCATCCCCTGCTTCATACAAAATGATGATGTCACAGTTCTTCAGTGAGGGGAGACACGCCTGCTGAGAGGAGAGACACGCCTGCTGACAGGAGAGACACGCCCCTGGATTTCAAACTCAATATGAGAAAATTAGCTGAACAGCCCAAACAGCTCAAACGATAACACTCCTTTAAAATGTTTCATGTTTACAAAGAATTTTGGAAAAACAGCCGGAATAATTTGTTAAACAATTTCTTCCAAGTTTGACTATACCCTATGTGTGTGTGTAAACTGCTGTTTGGGCACATGATAGGGTGTACTAGAGAGGGAGCGCTATTTGGCTTTTGGAACGCAGATTTTGGTGAGTGCAATATCGAATTTGCAAAGCCCACAAAGTACCAGAACAGGTGAAACCTTTCAAGAGTCGCCCCATTTTGGATCCCCTCATGGATCTCATCTAGGGGTGTTTTCTGCATTTAGGGTTCAAATTTAGCGCATTTGTCATGAGGTATATATGACAAGATAACTGTACTATGTGGTTGGTACGATAATAATGAAGTACATTTTATGTCTCTTTATGTTTTATTACTTTTACACAATAGAAATGCTTTATAAAAATTGTGTTTTTGTATCTTCATAGTCTGATAGCCAAAACTTTTTTTATTTCTCTGTATATGGAGCTGATTATGGGCTTATTTTTTGCTGCATTAGTTGGCGTTATTATTGGTACCATTGTGAGGTGCAGATGATGCTTTGATCACTTTTTATTAAAAGCAATACAATGCAGCAATCCTAGTAGAATTTTATATTTTTTTTTTACAGTGGTCACCGTGTTGTATGAATCACACTTTCTTTGCTCAGCAAGTAGATACAATTACAGCGATACCCATTTGGTATATGTTTTATGTTTTTCTGTTTTTACGCAATAAAGACACTTTTATTCAAAAGGAAAACACGTTTTTGCATTGACATATTCTGAGACCTAGAACTTTTTTATTTTTATCTGTATACGGAGCTGTGTTGGGGCTTGTTCTTTACAGGAAGAGTTGACATATTATTGGTATAATTTTGGCATTTATATGAGTTTTTGGTCACTTTTAAATCTGTTTTTTGGAAGGCAGGGAGAAGAAAATACTGTAATCCTAGTGGTGTTGTTTTTATTTTTAATAAGGCTCACTGTGACAAGTTAGTTAAACTCCATAGGTTGATACGATTATGGCGATACCCAAGTCATATGAACATATACAGGCAGTCCCCGGGTTACAAACAAGATAGGGACCGTAGGTCTGTTCTTAAGTTGAATTTGTATGTAAGTCGGAACAGGTATATTTATTACATGTAACTCCAGCAAAAACATTTTTTTCTAGTTTTGGATAGTGCAGGGAACCGTTTTTACATTTATTTTGCTGTCTGTGCTCTTTTTTAGAAGATTTCAGCTAACGTTCTGTATCTCATGTGCAGCTGTGGCATGCTGGCACTTGGTTATCATGGGGCGTGACTTAGTGTTGAATGTCATCCACGGCCCATACGTCTCCATTTGTAACTAGGGGATGTATGTAACTCGGAACGATGTAAGTCGGGGACTGCCTGTATATGTAACTATTTTTAAAAAAGCCCCATCTGCAGGTTTTTCTCACTACCTGACATGAAATCAGAATAAACCTTACCTGTTTTAGGTCAATTAGGATTATCAAAATAACTTATATTTGCCAAATGCCAGAGTAATGAGAGAGAGAGAGAATTATTTAAGTCATTTTTTTTTACTTTCTGCAAAGTTAAAAGTTTACATTCGTTTCATTAGTATTTGGTAGCGTTGCTCTTAAACTATATGACTTAAGTCAAATGTTGGGGATATCCTTCCACAAGCTTCTCACAATAGTGAGAAGCTTGTATATGTTTTATGGACTGTGTGGGACCTATAGTGCATCATTCTCCACTTTTTTGTCTACAAAACGCAAACCATACAAAAACCAACCAAAACCTGGACAAAAACGTTCACTAACTTTTCTTTTTTTGTGACAAAACTGAGCAGAAGAATGAACATGTTTTAAGTTTTTCGGAACGCTGGCGGCCAGAAAAAAACATGCGGCAGTAAATCGGTTCTGTAGACGTTCCTTTACTGTCCAGAAACTTTCTACTACTTTTGTCTTATTCTGCCTTATATGATACACGTTCCCACATCCTGTTCAGGACTTAGTTATCCAACTTACTATTCAAGCATCACCAACAATATTTTTTATTTTTTTCAACCGTGCACACTATGTGACTATTATTTACATTAAAGAAAATGTAATCAATTTAAAAATGCAATGACTAGGGAAATAAAATAAAAAAGACATGTACAATTAAAAGTGATGCTGAGACTTCTTTACTGTGGCACATTTCTTCATGAACCAGGTTGGATTACAGGAGGTTGAGCTGCCCTGGCTACTCAGAATTTTCCTGGTAGTACCTTGAACGTGCCATCCGATATGAACACACAAGAAATATAGTGAAGTCAAAAGAAGACACAGAAAGTGGGGACCATATTATGGAAACTAGAAAGACAACAGAGAGGAGACACAGACAGCAGGGGCCACAAAACAAGTACCACAAAAGACCCACACACAGATAAACCCACACAAGTTCACCACAGGTGAATAGGTAATGGATATTGCCTTGAAAACAATCTTATGACAGTTTATTAAGTCTGTCCCTTCTCCCTCACTTCTAATCCTGATGCTCTCTCAACAGGATCCTATACTTATCCACTAAAATGTTAGCAACCATGTTAAATTGTTGGGATATTACACAATACCTTTAGGAACTGCCTATGTGTATCCCATGTTAAGCCAACGTAAAATATAGCATAGATACCATAGTTATCAGAAGTTCACTATGCTATAAATACAACATATCTGATACACAAAACAAATACAAACTAGCAAAAAATAAATGGCAGTACAGTAAATAACACATTCACATGACTAACAAGTTGGGGATATTTTCCTATGAATCTTCTGTAGGATAATATGGTTACCCGCCTGTGCATATCCATATAAGCTTAGCAGTTGGGCCATGGGAAGTGTAGTGACAGAACGTAAATCTCCAATAAACCCGACCACGGCATCATTCTTCATGCATGAATAGTTTGGAGCTGTCACTGTGTGTCCAGACAGGATCTGTAGAACATTTTTTATAACTTTATCCACATGTCCACAAGAGTCGTATATATGATATCCCAGAGTGACATTGGGCAGAATATCTGAGCGATTGTTAATTTCTTCAATTGCAAAGAGAAAAGCCAAAAGATGGGTATATTCTCTGGGGTGAGGTCTATTGAAAATATTAAAAGGTAAAGTTGTTACATATAGGTACTACAGGAACCCCATAATCAATGAGACAAAAGATTGACCCCAAACTCCACAGTAGTATAATGTTGTACCGTGTTAGCCATAGAAAGTAGTAGAATAGTGAAGAAATCAGGCGATACCTTTTAGAGGCTAACTGAGTATATTTGATAGTGAGCTTTCAGGAAGAAGAGAGCTAGTCCTCTCGAAAGCTCACTATCAAATATACTCAGTTAGCCTCTAAAAGGTATCGCCTGATTTCTTCACTATTCTACCAAAATTCCACAGGCAGACGGATACACACAAACTGCATACAAAAAATGCCTTGCTGGAATTAAGGATCCTCTTCAAACCCAGACACCATTATATTATGTCTTGAACGACGAGCCAAAAATTAAGGTGGATTAGTATATGAGTATAAGGTCTGTAACTAAGGATTCGATCTGGGGGGCTGGAAAAATGAAATTGGTCCAAGATCTGAATTATTTTAGAGAACTGATATGTCCTACTCATTTGCTTTGTGGTCTGAGCTCTGTATAAATTTAGGGGTATTAAATTTGTATGAATCTGATCATGTATCCTGATTCATTTAGTGGTCTGGGGTCTGTATTAATAAAGTAATTGGTTTTGTGTCTGAAGTAATTTAGGAGTCAGATCTGAGGCTTGTAATTTTTTAGGAGTGTGGTCTGGGTAATACAGTAACTAAGATGTCTGCTCTGAGGTTTGTATCAATGTACAGGTTTTATCTAGGGTCAGAATTCATTTTGAAATCTGGTTTGGTGTCTGCTTGTTTAATTAAAAAATCTGGAATTGGTATCTGCATCAATTTATGATGCTTGACTAGAGTCTAAATTTATTTAGGGGTCTACACTGAGCTTTGAATAAAGGTGTCTGATCTTTGGTCCAAATTAGTAAGGTGTCTGGTCTGGAGTTCTGAATTTGTATTCATTTAGGATTTGATCATCGGTCTGCATTATGTAAAAGGTCTGGTCTAGTATCTGAGCTAGTTTAGGGAACTAGTCTTGAGTCTAATAATAATAATCTTTATTCATAGTGTGAAAACTTATTCCGCAGCATTATTATGCAGTATGGTTAGAAGAGGTGCAGTGGCACCCATCTGTTCCAGGGCCCCATGCATAGTAGGGTTGGCAGAGGTACAGGGACCTCTATGTAGTAGAATGGTCATGCACAACTACTGTATGTATTTATAAGGTGCTCTCATAGAAAAGACCATAAGGTCCATAAACATAGATAATATGTAATCTATGACACTTAAAAATTAGATGGCTTGTGGTTTATTTATAAATGTGATAGAAAGACAAATAACACAAAAACCTCCATATCTTAGTATTATTTATGGTATAGTAGATTTTTCAAAATATATTCATCTGTTCCAGATAACTAGATCATCCAATTGGTGGCATGCAGACTTTGTCACAGTGTTTTGGATGTTGTGCCTTTATCAAGTGACTTCTGTGGCCTGGGATAGTCAGGATGTAGTAAGGTATGCTTAAGAGATGGCTGGTGAGAGTAGGAAGAGAGCACTAACCTTACTTCGCTCAGACTCTTATCTGCCCCAGGCTTCAGATGTCACTTTAGGTCTACGCCTGTGTTGGACTTAAAGATAAAGCCACAATATAGGAATATCCCCCAATGCAAACTTCTATTCAATATAGAGGGATTGGCGCAGTGGTTAGAATTAGTGGTAGGTTTTTTTTTTTGTTTAAAACCCTTTGGGGATGTAAATTTTATTGGGCCATGGGGGCTTAAGGGAGGGCGTTTTGGTTTTTTGGAACACGATTTTGGTGGGTGCCATGTTGATTTGAAAAGCACCAAGCACCGAACAGGAAAACCCTTCAAAAAGTCACCCCAATTTGGGGTTTTTAAACCCCCCAAAGGGAACTCATTTAGGGGTGTATTGTGAATTTTGGGCCCACAGTTATTTTAGGGTATGTTCACACGGCGTATTGTGGTATTTTAAAAGTACTGCCCCCAGGGCCGTACTTCTAAAACACTATAGCGGCTCCTTGACGTTCATTGGCGGGAAAAAAAACGCTGGGCCCTTCTTGCTTATTGGAGCTATGAATTTACTGTAATTGCAGGGGGCATTTGGGATATTGTATGCAATTACCCCAAAATACGCCCGAAATTGGTGTGTGAAACCACTTTAAGTTTTTTTGTTTTGGGCGTGAAAATGGAATCAACCAGCAATTTTTCAGTTGTTTTTGGGTTTATTTTTTACCGGCATTTATAAATGAGTCTTTAAAATAAAGGATAATTTACCATGAAGCTTTAAAAATACACAATATAAATTTTTTATAGTTTTTTGTTTTCTCTTTAGCCCAATAAAAATGTTTATGTTTTTTTTTTTTTTGTGTTTTGTTGTCAGGGCCCCTGTGCGGTACCTGTTGTGGAATGGGGCCCCTTTGCATTTTTTGTGCTTCCCCCAATCCTGCATTTTCCTTGTTTGTTGTGTGCTTCCCTTTCCCCTGGTTTCCCTGTTCTGCCGTGTTGCCATGCTCCCTAGGGCTACACACTTGTGGTTGGATTTATAGGAAAGGTCCCAAATTTCTGACCAAATGAACCTATGACCTCGGGCTTTAAAGTAAGTTCGGGTCAGTTTGTTGTGCACCTGAACGGGATGACACTTTTTCTTGTTTTTTATGGGTTTTTTTAATACCTTGTTTGCTGTATTTGTTGTACCTGATTGATACCTGTCTGGTCTCTATCACCTGCACTTTAGCTGCCACCACGAGTAGCTATGTCAGGAGTAGCAACCCTGGGGTGCCCCGCAGTGGAGTCAATAAAATTGCGGCGGTCAGGTGAAGGGTGGGGTCCCCTTTGACTTGTCCCCGGGCAGGTTTTTACACCCTCTACATTGCGGGGGCCAAGGGGGGCACACCCGCACCTGCATCCATAGTGTCAGTGAATACGGACACCGCGGGTTGTTACAGAATGACCCTGGTTGCCAAGGGGCCTTGCCCTTTTCATGGGGGCACCCCGAGTGTGTATCCCCTGGTATGGTTTACCAGAGTTCTCCCCCCCTGGCTCATGTTTCGCCCCGAGCTTCTGTATTCTGGTCCTGGCCGCAAAAGCTTTTTACCCCGGTATGGTCCCCCCCAGAGCTTTGTACCCCCTGGTCATGGCCCTCGGAGTTGTCCCGCTGGCTTGGTCCGCCCCGGGCATCTGTTCCCCCTGGCTATGATTCCCCCCAGGCATCTGTACCACGGGTCATGGGTTGCCCGGTTCTGTACCCTTGGTCATGGTCAGTCCAGTTCTGTACCCAAAGGTCATGGGCTTGCCCCGAGCACCTTTCCCCCCTGGCTCGGTCTGTCCAGAGCACCTGTACCCACTGGCTATGTCCCCCCCAGGTGTTTGTTCCCCCTTGGGTCAAGGGCCCATCCAGAAAGTGTTTTCCTGTGGTCGGTCCCCCCCAGGTTGTTCCGGGCTTGGTCTCGCCCGAGACGTGCCCCCTGGCTCATGGTCTCGCCCGAGCTTCTGTCCCCCTGGCTATGGTTATGCCCCGAGCTCTGTCCCCCCTGGCTATGGTCTTTCCCCGAGTGTGTACCGCTGGTCGGGTCCCCGGCAAAAACCCCCTCCCCCTGGTCAGGTCTCGTGCAGAGCTTCGGGACCCATGTCTTTGGCCCCCCCAGAGCTTTATACCACTGGTATGGTCCATCCAAAATGTTTGTTCCATGGCTCAAGGTCCCATCCAAAAGCATTTTTCCCGTTGGCTCTGGTCCCACCCAGGCATTGTTTTTTTGGGGTCTGGTTCGCCCACAGTTCTGATGCTGGTCATGGTTATGCCCCGGATCGTACCCCCTTTTGGTATGGTCTCCGCAGGCTTCTGTACCCCTGGTCAAGGTCCCCCGAGCATGTCCCGTGGCTCATGGTCTAGCCGAGTTTGTCCCGCTTGTCTATGGGCCCCCCAAGGTGTCTGTCCCCTGGACATGGGGCCAGCCCGAGCATCGTCCCGCTGGCTCATGGTCCCACCCAAAATGCTGTCCCGGTTGAACATGGTTTCCCAAAAACCGTTGCCCCATTGGCTAATGGTCCTGCCCAGAGCTTCTGTACCTACCTTGCCTATGGTTCCATTCTGAGCTTCCCCTCCATCTTGTTTAGTGCGTGGTTTGTTTCTTCTGTACCTCTCCTTTCCTAGGTATCCCCAGTACGGGCTATCTCTTAGCCTGTAGTTAGTTTTGGGGATCCCCAAAGTAGGGGTTTTTGGGCCCAAAAACCCTATGGGGATTCTTTTCCGTGGCTTTTTTGGGTATATTATGGCCAATTTGCAGTACCTTTTGGGACCATGGACGGCGGTCCTTCTGTTCCCTGTGTTTGTCCCAGTCCCTGCCATGTCCCTTGTTTGTTGTGTGCTTACTGTGTCTGGACATGACCCTTAGGGAGCATGCTCGCTGGTCTGGATTTAAAGGGACAGTGTCCCAATTTCCTGCCCAATGACATATGACCTCCTGGCATATAAGGAACTTCCTGTCTCTGTTCTTGGTCGTTCATGATTTTCCAGCTGAGCTCCTGAGCACTGTTTTCTGGAGTTACCTGTTGTTATGTCTGTCTGTTCCTGTACTTCTGTTCTGCTGTATTTTGCTGATGTACCTGCTTGATATCTGCCTTTACTCCGTCACCTGCACTTCAGCTGCAACCACAAGTTGCCATGTCAGGGGTAGCAGCCTGGGGGTTTCCTGCAGCAAAGTCCGTTCTGGGATTGCGGTGGGCTCTGGTGAAGACCGGGAGCCCCTTGACCCTCCCGGGGCATGTCTGTTAACCCATCTTGTCGTGGTGGCCAGGATTACTGAAACGTGATTTACTGTGTTTTACTGATTATTTATTTATTTTATTTATTTATTTTTTATTTTTTTTTTTTTTCTTTAAATTTTTTTTTTTTACTTGTCCCTTACAAGCAGTAAATAGAAGTATTAAATTGCCAGCTGACAATAACCAGGACGTACCTATACATCCATTTGCAGGACCACCTTCCTGTAAGTCGGTAAGGGGTTAAGCATTATGTTAGCTGCAATACACAATATGTGGTATATCTTATCTCCTGAATGGATTGCAGATTACAGTATGTTGGCTGCATGAAACACAAACTAAAGGATTGTGTATGCAGTTGTTCATCTGATGATGCACAGTCAGACTTCAGTAATAGCTTAGCGGTTTTAACTTCACTATTCTCTTCACAATGCGGGGTTAGCATCTACCCTCAGAGTTCAAGGGATTGAAAGGGTTACTCTTACTTGCATGGTGAATATTGCTGAAGGAGTAACCCTGAATGACTGTGTAACGGCCTGAGGAGGTGCAGGGGGAAAGGATGGAGTCATATTTCCCAACATTGTCAGGGGTATACCTAAACCTTCCCTTTCCATGCTTGCGAGACCAATACAGTGAAGAGGGGGATCTGAAGATGATGGTAGTACTACTTCCCCGGGGCACACTCTGCTGGTGGTTGTACTTTCCTGTCCTGTAGTGGTGTTGTGAGATACCTTTGGTGCAGAAAACAGGAAAGCAGATGAAGGGTTAATGGTGCAAACAAGTGACAGGTCCTTTTATTTTCCAACTATATGATAGACTTAGACATTCTTTTCCTTTTTTTAACATTTTTTTTCCCCTCTAAAAATAAGTCCCTATGTGATTCCGGTTTATGACTACAATGAGTTAGCTGAGTAAATACCCCAGGATAACTACTTTATTTCTTCTAGTTTGCTTTCAAGGGGGTTTTTATAACCCCAGGAAACTGGGGGTTTTGTGACCGGCCAGAGGCAAATGCTGGATATCATCAGGCCCACAGGCCAATGTGGGATAGATTTTGCTCTTTGTCTCATAAAAATCTTAGGATGCTTCCAAACTAACTGATTGCAGCTTCACTCCAAAGAATTCCATAAATCCATAATGTTCCTAAAGAATCTGTGGCTGGGAAATAGGGTGGGGCCAAGCATTGGAGTTGACCGGGAAACCCCGGTCAAAGGGTCAAGTCACCCCCTCCATCATGTTGTCTGCAACCACCAAGATTACATGGCTCCACATTTCAACTAAATTTTTTAACTTTCCTGTCCTTCACAGAAACCTGACACCACTCCTTTATGGGTTTCACATTTCCCAAAAAATGGAAAGTTCAATCACGTGGGGCTTGTCAGTTTTATCTAGAGTTCAATTATTATAGCATTCTTTAGACATTATACTAAAAAGTTACTCAGCGGCCATTAACTTATTCCTCAGATTGACATAAGGTTAAATCACTGAGGTCAAAACATAACTCTCAAGCAAGATTATATCATCACAGTGCAAATATCACAAAAAATTCCTCATCTTAGTGCAAAATACCTGTAATGTACCTGAAGGGTTAACCCGATGCAGGAAGGCTTAATCCTGTACATTGCATACTCCCCATTAAATGGTACAGCAGCATTAGTTAAAGGAGTGCTCTAGAGAAAAAGATTAGGAGGTAGGGGTACTTTAGCACAAATCACATATATCAATAGAAATAAAACATTTGCATAAAACACTTCTATAAAACTCTTTTATAAAACTCTACATATATTCACCCATAAAAGAAATTACATATAAAATCCTTCAAGAGGTCAAACATTAGTGGAGTCCCTAATATATGAATCTTGGGAGGAAAAGGGGTTAAAATGAGACAGTGTGCTGCATCCCCAGTATGAATCCAAGTACAGGCAAAAAGATTAAGGGCATTGTAAGGGACCGGTCAGGGACACACACCAAGACACAGACAAGTGAGGCCCTGACATGGTCCCGCCCTGTCCCTGCCTTTTGGGGAAACCCCATTCCTTAACAGACCCGGCCCAAAAAAGAAGAGCAAGGCTAACTGAGCGAGTGACAGAAGAGGGAAAAAAAACAAAGAACAAAAAGCCCAAGTTGGCGGTCCCAGTCAGTAATGGGCGGGCAGGCAGTAAAAAGCGGAGGCAAAAGGGAGAAAAGGGGTAAAAACCAAAGGTCGGTAAAGTGGGAGACGCAGTACAGATACAGGAGGCAGAAAATAGTGAAGCAAAGCCAAAGGTCGGGGAACAATAAAGAGGTGCAGGGAAAAAACAGGCGTATACAGGGAGCAAAAAAATTATAGCAAGCAAGGGGAAGAGGTTATAACAGCCCTTAAATACCTGCCAGAACCAAATAGGATGAAGGTTAATAGGTGGAAGTAACAGAAAACCTGATAGGAGCAAAGGGCTGTCAATAAACAGAAACAAACAAGGAGCAAGCTTAAACCCAGTGGAGTGCTGGAAGATTCTGACCACGGGGTTGGCCCAGGAATCAATCATGAATGCAGGGAGGAAGACCAAGTTCACACTAGGAAATACAAAGTAAGGCGTTATGTCAGAAAAAACAACAACAGTACTCCTATTATTATCCAGGCGGAGAAAGCCACTTCGATATATATTACCCAGTATCGTAAATCATAGGCAAAAACACAGAGAATATCATACCTTTGGGCAAGATAGGTATATAAAATTTATAACTTTTAATGAAAATTACTGATAAACCTAACAATTCCTAAAATTGCCTCCCTAAACTTCCTAATACGTGGGGAACCGCCCCAAACAAAAGGGCGACCCACCAGGAACCTTACTAGAAACCCTATAAGTGCCCTGGGTGATAGTACCTTACCCACTTACACCTAGGGCATACAACTACAGTATGTAATGCCACTAGACTAAACATCCGTCACCACACACAACAGACTATATATACACGTACCCCTGTCCCAAACGCGTTTCCCCCCACCCGATAGAGTGGGTTCATCAGGGAACAAAAACTCTTCTAAAGTGGCAACAGTACTATAAGGAATTCCAGTAAGTACCAAATATATACAAACAATAAAATACAGGGTTTCCCCAGAACTAGAATACCGTAACAGATGCATGAAAGAATTAACTATACAATGTGTGGATACACTCAGTCCTTATGGTATACTAGGTGAGCGCAAAGATGAGGCATTCTCACATCAGGGGAGAGTCAGGACGACAGGTGGCATGCTGGGCCGGGATAGATGGTTCCGAACGCTGCACTAGAGGAGAAATTAATGGTTTAAATACCGTTGCCCAAAACTCGGGATCAACACCCCAGGTGGACACGAAAGAGAGTCCTCTACCCGACCGGAAGTAGAATGAAGCACATCCGCCGGGGAGGGAACGCCAACAACAAAGGAGCAAACAAAAAACAACAACAAAAAGTTGTTGCTAAAACCCAAGAGAGCAGCAGACGAACACGCCCATTCAAAAGCATATGGATGGTTACTATGTA
Source organism: Phyllomedusa bahiana (assembly GCA_025379985.1). Lineage (NCBI taxonomy): Eukaryota > Metazoa > Chordata > Amphibia > Anura > Hylidae > Phyllomedusa > Phyllomedusa bahiana. The sequence continues at coordinate 24,258 of JAODAL010047459.1, forward strand.
TAAAGCATTAAAATTTCCACACCAATGTGAGTAAATAAACGTTATTGAATGCATGCTGCCATTCTAAGAAGCAGCCAGAAATCTCCTGCTATTTTTTCCGTGTTATGAGCTTATCTATTTATTTATTTATTTAATTGTTGGTATCATTCATATATTTTAAATATTGTAGTTGCTTCCCGATAATTATTTCTGGCTGTTCTCTTGGGGTTTTGCAACAACTTTTTGTGTTTTTTTTTTGTTTGCTGCCTTTGTTGTGGGGTTCCCTCCCGGGCGGATGTGCTTATTCTACTTCGGTCGGGGTAGAGGACTCTCTTTCTTTTGTCCCCTGGGGTGTTGATCCCGAGTTGGACAACGTGTATTTAAACCATTATTTCTCCCTCTAGTGCAGCGTTCGGAACCATCTATCCGGCCAGCATGCCACCTGGTCGTCCTGACTCTCTTGAGTGTGAGAAGTGCCTCATCTTTGGCGCTCACCCAGTTACCCTAAGGGACGTGGTGTATCCACACGATTGTATATGTATATTCTTTCATGCATGCTGTTACGGTATTCTAGTTCTGGGAACCCTGTATTTTTATTGTTTGTTATATTTGGTACTTACTGAGATTCCTTATAGTACTGTTGCCACCTTAGAAAAGTTTTTGTTCCTGATGAACCACTCTATCGGTGGTGGGGGAAACGGTCGGGGACAGGGGTACGTGTATATATAGTTGTTGTGTGTGGTGACGGATGTTTAGTTAGGTGGCTTTTCACACTGTAGTTGTATGCATAGGTTTTTAGTGGGTAAGGTACTATCACTAGGGCACTTATAGGGTTTCTAGTAAGGTTCCTGGTTATGTCAGAAACCATGGTTTTCGCCGCAACATCCGTGGCCGGCGACCAGAGCCAAAAGCCGGGGGTGTGTCTGGCACAATCATGACAGGCATGATGCAATGTCCAGTAGTTCATGATTCATTTGAGTCTTTGCTGCATTAGGCATCACAATGGAGTTCTATTAATATGTTCACTCAGCTCTGAAGGTGTACAGTCCTTGCAGACTTAACAGTGCATCAAAAAAAAAAAAAGGACAAAGGGTTAAAAGAAGAAGGGTTTCTAACCAAACAGAGGTATTCTTTTAACAATGTCCATATACTGATAGAGGCAGTAGTCCCCCAGGACTCTTCTTCCTGAATATAATATTACTTAACAAAGTCCAACAGGAATGATTAAACTGAGAATTTTTCAAACACCGCCAAACCAGGGAATTTTCCTTTATATGCAAAAAATTTATTGATGAAAATATGGTGGGCCATTTGTGTAGAGGCTAACTGGCCTTAACAGGACTCTTTGGACAACGACAATTTGCTCTCCTCTGGCAACAGCTTGTCTGCACACCACTTCAATAGGACCTGGAAACCAAGCGCCTCAGTGTGCACAATCTCCAGCCACAGACCAGACAGGCTTAGGTGCAACTAAACGGTTAAAGGTCTCAAGAGCTGTTGATGCAGCTGGTGTATCGGAGCTAACAGAAGAAGGGCCTACAGTTGCAGTATAGTAAGTGATATAGGAAGACCGGGATGGACCTGAAGAGGCCAGGGGGCACTGGGCTGACATGGGATTGTGCGTTACCGGACAGTGAATACTTATGCTGACACAGTGCAGAACCTCTCATCGCTGCGGCTTAAGGACAATTCTATTGTGCAGGCAGACAGTAGCATACCAGATTTGGTTTGGAATTGGTAAACCATGGGGTCACAGACATGGTCTCACTCATGAGCTCTGGAACACTGTGGGTTCAGCAACAGGACTAGCCCGAATCATGACAATGCTGCAATTAGGCTGGGCAGCTGCAACAGTCTTTGTAGGGTCACTCTTCACTGAGCTTGGCTCAGTTGGTGGGCTATCAATCTGTACCTTGCTCAGGAAGATAGGTTGGCACGTACTCCACATCAGCACAGTTTCCTCTCCATAGAACCATTGCAGTTGTGGACTTGACGGGTCAGGTTTGCCTTTCATGTAACTCATTTAATGAGGCCCTGCAGCTTGTGCTGAAGTGGTGTTAGTTGTGGTCATGCTTGAGGCCATTATTTGGGACCTGTGGGACAACATTGCAATGCCTGGTGACTTTGGACCTCACAAAAGTGCTTCCAGAAATTTTCAGGAAGTATTCTTAAAACTGACCCTATTGAACGTCTGTCTCCAAGAGGCAGTAGTGGTAGTAGGCCAGAACATAACATTTAAAGGTGTTGATTCCTCAACTCTCATTCTGCAACTGATTTTATTTTTGCGGGTGTCTCGTAGGAGGGGCTAAACTTTCTCGACACACCCTCTCTTCTTTTGCTACAATCTTGAACTCGGCTTTTAAACTAGGTCACTCCTCTGCTTACTGCATTGGAGTGCTTGTTCTGGTGAAAGGATTTTTCTGGCAAGGGTGCTCCCCTTCTTTGTGGTCACCACTCCCAACTTTGGCAGGATTCCACATGTTGTTTACTTTTCCTTGGCCAGCTCTGGAAGGAAACTTTTGCAGGCTAAAACAACATGATGGTGGCAAGATGGTGATTGTAATCCACATAGTTGGCAGTAGAAAAACTGTCACATAAAGTCCTTAGAGGTAAATAAAGATGCTCAGGACGTCCTCAAGCGCAGTGACTTGTAAATCCAAGATGGCTGTTTAACCCTTGTTGATGTGGTATGCTTGGTACAGCATCAACTTGGTAGGCACAGGGGATTTGTCCTGCTCCAGATACCAAATTGTTGTAATGGCCTGGGGCAATGCAGAAGAGAGGATGGGAGTCGTTGTCTCAACTCCTATCACGGTGGGTTTACTCTAACCAAGCCTCTCATACTCGCCTAGTACCATTACAGTGAAGAAGGGGACCTTCAGATTATAATAGTACTACTTCCTCCAGGGCACACTCTGTTGATGGTTGTACTCTCCTACTCTTTGGTAGTTTTGTGAGCTTGTGATGCTTGCAAACTAACTGATTGCAGCTTCACTCCAAATAATTAGGTAAAACCATAAAGTTCCTAAATGACCTGTGGCTGGGAAATAGGGCTGGGACTGGCAGCTGCATTCTGACCAGAAACACAGGCTCCAAGGGTCAAGTCACCCCATCCATCACATAGTCTACAATCACCCAGACTACATGGCTCCATATTTCAACTACCAATCACTAATCAATAGGCCAATATATAACCTCTCCCCCTCCTTTACAGTAACTATGACAACCTCCCTCCTGCTTCTGACTTGCACATTCACATAGCATAGAAAAGCTCAATCACAGTGACTTGACAGTTTTATATAGAGTGTATTTATCAAAGAATTCTTTAGACACATTATACTGAAAGCTTACTCAGAGTCCATTAACTCATTCCTCAGAGTAACATAAGGTTAAATCATTGAGGTCAAAACATAACTTTCACAGAATAAATATATCATCACAGTGCAAATACTATAACACATTCCTAATCTTGATTCAAAATACCTGTGATGTACCTAAAGGGTTAACCAGGAGCATAAATGGTTAAACTTGTACATTACAACTGTTCTTCTCTTGTAACTCATCAAAGCCATAATTTAACTATATCTGAACTAGATATAGAGAGACAATATAAAGCAAACAGCAAATAGCATAATAGAGTTGTAAGACCATACAGAACCAATAGGTCCTCAAAGTCATTTCTATCTTGCTTAGTGCTTTAGGGGATTCTTTACAATTCAAAGGGTACAGATATAGAAAAAAATAAATATTACATAGTTTAAGCAACAGTCAGGAAAACAGGTGGATGGTATGAATGTGCCTTTGAAGCTACTAATCTTAGTGGTGTAAATAATGGGATTCTAGAGTGACCTTAGAGTTTTGAATTGTGGCTATTCCCATACAATAGGCCTGTTTTTTTATATTAGTGAACTGGGAGTCTATTAGTAGTTTTTAGTATTGATTAAAAAGAGAAAAGCTGGTTGTGAGCAAAGAAAGAGACTGTTTTGTGGTGTGTTTGGGAGAATCTGGATGGGTTGCTGGCTTTTTCTCAGACTAGAGAATAGCAGGTGCTGTTGACTTGAAGATACATTTTAGGGCATGCTTAAAACTCTGACTGTGATTGCACAGGGTAGCACATCCAAGAGAACTTGTACAGCACATGCAAAATCTTGGAGACGAGCATGGGAGGTTCAGATAATAAAGGAATTTAATCTAAATTCACCAGCAGAACATAGAGTCCAGGTACGGTAGTAGACAGAGATAAGGGAGGAGATGGAGAGAGGTGCAGCACTGTGGAGAGCTTTATGGGTGAGAGTGCTTAGTTTAAATTGTATTCTGTAGTGCATAGACAACCAGTGCAGTGACTGGAACAGGGTAGTCATCAGTAAAGTGGCTGAAGAGAAAGATGAGCCTGGCTACTGCATTCAGGACAGATTGGAGAGTGAAGAGTTTACAGAGGAAAGACTTAGTAGTAAGGAGTTACAGTAATCAAGATGAGAATATATATGGACAACAATAAGAATACTAGCACTACAGTATTTGCGCTTACCCTAAACAAAATAAGTTGTAGGAAATTCTTGTGCTGTACAATCGAGTCACAAACGAATGTACAGTGAAGATCCCTCCAATAATGATATCTCCTTCCTGAGAATATTTGTACTCAAAGGTATAATTCTGCACTGCAAGATCACATTGAGCTGCAGGGTCCTGGATCTCAGAGATGCTAAATACTACACACAAAACCAGCAATAGGAACATTTCCAGAAAATTGTAACATAAAATGCTGTAAGACCCTGCATGCACTTGTTTCATGACTTTCTTCACAGCATTGTCAGGAATGATGAGGCAGTGAAGCACAGGATATGACAGGTAAAGGTTTATTTATTTGCCCTTTTTACTAAAAAAAAGGGAAAATTGTTTAAAAATTTAACCTGTTTTTCAACAAAAAAAGGACCCAAAAGTAAAATAGTTACAAACACCAGAGACCCAGAACTACAGCAAGGAAAGAAAGAAAATTTTAAAAATTTTTTCGGGGAAATAGATTAATATCCATTTAACATTTTCTCACTATTTTAAAGGGGCATTCCCATCTAATAAAATGATGGCATAGGGGATTAAACCTAGTAGGGTTTGGGCACTGGCTTTCAAGGAAAAGTGGTGAAAAATACCGCAATATTTATGTTCCAAAAATCCAACTGGGAAGTCTTTCCAGTCTTGCAACAACCTTTAGTCTGTCCTTGGGGTTTGGGGTGACGTCCCCTCCCTTTCTTTTCCCGGGATTTTGGAGCTTCCTCTTCATTATATTTTATAGGCCCCCTTCCAGTTTTGTTGACACCTAAAAGTGCTAAAAACAAAATAACACTCCATGATAGAAATGGCACTCTTCAAATTAAAAATTAAATTGAGGGAAAGGGGGTATTTAGTATATTGACCCCCCCAGGGTGTTTTTTTAGAATTTGTTAGAATTAGATAGTGAAAAAGAAAAAATTTAAAATTTTCCCCCTTTTTTTAAATTTTTTTTCCCAATTTTTTTATGATTTACAGGGGGAAAGGGGAGGGGGAAAAGGGAAATCAAAAAAGTGGGCAATTGGGACATGTGGTGGGTCTCATGATGGGGGGTTTCCACACAAAAAATTTTTTTCGGAGTGTAGACTGCTTTCAAAATTTGGCACTTAAATGATTTATTACAGG
>JAODAL010047460.1:0-29906 GCA_025379985.1 Phyllomedusa bahiana
GAGAGGTAAGGATAGTGTAGGACTGCCCGATTTTGAGATCACGTTGAAAGTCGTGGGTATCTTAAACATCTTTTGATCAAATATGTGCACCAAGAGTCTCAAAGTTTTTTCATGTATGATAGATAGCATAAATGCTTCTTTAGGGATTTCCACGTAGTGTACTACAGCTGAATGAGGCACGAGTGAGACGATACTGAGCTTGAGACTTGGGAACGTGACGCTGCCAACGCACACTGGTTACAGGTGGAAGACGCATGGGCCACTGACATGGAAGCCAGGAAATTAGTCCGAGTTGGGGGACCCTCAAACACACTTCCGACTGGACAGTAGGCTCTTAAATAATATATATGGGTAGTCCTACTGGAAACTGAAGTAGACCCGTGGAAATCCTTGTTGCTTGCTGGATACAGGTTGAATTTAGAAGTTGAAAGCATACTAGGCCGCAGCCAGGCTGTGTGCTCTCTGTGGAGCCTCGTGCTGCACTCGCTGCTTCTGGAACTTTCCAGCTCAGACCGTTATTCTCAGGCTGCAAAGAGAGCTCCCCTGATTGGCTGACATGGCTGAGCCACTTATCCAATCAGGTTACTAGCTGATTTAACTCCTTGTTGCTCTAACAGTGGGCAAAGTAAATGCAAGAAATACTGTAGGAAAAACACACAAGAGCAATTACAATAGAACAAAATAAAGAAATATCTGGGACTTAAATATATGAGCTCACAGTGAAACTAGGCATAGAGAGGTGGACAAGTGAGTGAATTGTAGTGGCTGTAAGCTAGTCATGAAACAGGCAGACGGAACAAGGTTCTGTTTCAGGCCACTACATATGTAATGTACTTTATTTATTTTTTTCTTTGTTAGCTTCCTGCAGTTCTATAAAAGCTGTGTTACAGGGTGGACTTCCCAGAATACAGTGAAGTCACGAACACGGAAAACACTAGTTCAACCAAACGTCTTCATTATTGAAATACACAATAAAGTGTACTCAGAAACCCCAGAATTACATGCACAAAAGTGTGAGCCAATAAAAGTCTTTCGGCCGAGTGTGCTGCAGAGCTGACAGCACCGATGTCAGGCCTACTACATTGTTATACACTGGTACTGTTCCTAGGGATGATTGCTTGAGGCCTGACAGAGACTCTGACCCTAACTAACCTAACTACAGGCCTGGTGACCGTCCCAAATGGGCTGTCAGGCATGTTTCCTGACCCCGGTCTACTTTTGACTAACAACTAGTCACAGTTCCTGGATGAGGGGCCCCTCTGTCTGAGTTCGGTACCAAAGATGGCGGTCAGTCCTCAAATTGTATACATGTTCCTATTTTATGTTGTACTTAAAAGGGGCAGTTTTTTATTGTGACTAATCTGACTAATCTGCATCAGGATCTTTGAAATCTATTCTGATGTTATAGAAGATGGCATGAACTGAGAGGTTCTTGCTATCTACTTTATGATGCTAGAAAATTCTGTTCACACTTTAGAAAAACAATACAAGCATTTTAAAAGTACCTACCTATCAGAGGCGTAACGTAAAGCCACTATGCAAAATCTATTAAAAGGCCCTCACCTATCATGTGCCATTTATAACACCTTTTTATGCAAGTTTTAGGCCCCTCACGCTCCATGGCCCGCTAGCGACTGCTACTTCTGCACCTCTTACAACTACACTCCTGCTACTATCAATTTCCTTTCATTATTTTATTTTATTGTAACTTGCATTTCTCTAATAACACTATAAACTATTTGAGCTCCTGTTGGCTAGTGATGGCTATGATGTATGTCATTGCCATGCACTGAAATTATGACCAAGAAATCCATCATATCCATGATGCCGATCATGAAGGTGCTGAAAATGGTGCCCATGGATTCCATAATGTCACAATTCCAATTGTGTGGGTGATTAACTTGTTGCTGTTGATGCCAATGAATTCCATGATTTGATTTTCTTGCCTTACATTATTAATGGTTCATCCCTGTGTACTGCTGCTATCATATACTTTAGACATACTTTTATACAAAATGAAAGGCAGGTGGCCAAGGGCAGCAAAACAAACCTCAAGAAATTATTTAAAAACATAAATGCTAATGTAGGACCCTTAAATAACAGTAATGGGGAGCTGGTCACTGGGGATCAGGATAAGGCAGAGCTACTAAATTATACAGCTCTGTATATACCAAAAAGGAGAAAGAAGCTGATAGCGGTGGGGTCAGTGCTGATGTTGGTGGTGCCAGTACTGTTAATACATCAACTGATATAATAAATTGGCTGAGTATAAATAAACTTAATGTGAACAAGGCTCCAGGCCCAGATGGCATACACCCAAGAGTTCTTGGAGCTCAGGTCGGTTATCTCTGTGCCCCTGTATATGATATTTAGAGATTCTCTGGTGGCTGGTATAGTGCCAAGAGACTGGTACAAGGCAAATGTAGACCCCCATCTTCAAAAAGGGTTCTAGGTCTTGCTCAGGTAATTATAGGCCAGTAATTTAAACATCTATTGTGGGAAAAATGTTTGAGGGAGCCATAAGGGACTATTTAAAGGAATATGGGGATGAATACAATATTATAAGTGATTGCCAGCTTGGTCACTTCGGGACGAATCGCATTAAAAAACAGCTATTTCCAGGCTGCACAGAGCCTGCAGGGTGCTGTAGAACGTTGTTGCATGCTTAAATATGCAGAGGGAGCTTGGTTTGGTCTTCATACAATGTTGTGTTTTAGTATGACACGCATATGACTGCCGCCGATCTTAGAATCGCTTCACTATAAAATTCCCTGGGCACTTAAGAGGGCAAAACTGACCAAAAAACTGAAGCGGGAATGTAGCCTAATAAAGTCATGGCAGCGCCAGATGGAAAAAAACAAGCTGAGGGCTCAGGTGGCAACATCAGTGACAGAGTGTGGAGGTGGCGGCAGCAGCCACAGCAGCATGAGGTCAGACAGTGGCACAATGACATTGTGGAGGTGTCATAACCAGGAGTAGGCCACAGAGTGGCATAATGAAACAGTGTGTAGGTCACGGCAGCAGCCACAGCAGCAGCATGAGGTCAGACAGTGGCACAATGATATTCTGGAGGTGGCAAAACAGTAGTAGGCCACAGAGTGGCACAATGACAGAGAGTGGAGGTGACGGTGGCAGCAGCATGAGGTCAGACAGTGGTAAAATGACACAGTGTGTAGGTCACAGCAGCAGCATGAGGTCAGACAGTGGCACAATGACATTCTGGAGGTGGCAAAACAGTAGTAGGCCACAGAGTGGCACAATGACAGGGTGTGGAGGTGACCGCAGCAGCAACAACAGCAGCAGCAGCATGAGGTCAGACAGTGGCACAATGATGAGTGTGGAGGTGGGTGGCAATACCAGTCCCTGGTAAAGATGGTTGGTGGCAGATGGAGAAACTGTCAGCAGACGTGTGGCATCAGACGGGTGGCGGCATCAGAATAGTGGCTGAGGCAGGTAGTTTGAACCCAGACTCATTTCTCAAAGTTTTGGTGAGGCGTCATGGCTGATGTAATCTGACGCCTAAGGCATTGGTGTGTGGAAATCCTGGCCGATCCATGCTTGATTCATCTTGACAAAAGTCAGTCGTTCCACATTTCCCATGGACAAGCGGGTTCTCGCACTGAACACCCGCTCTGATGCCACACTACTGGCCGGGCAGGACAGCTTCTCCACTGCAAACTCAGCAAGTTGCGGCCACACATCCAGTAGTCCAGCGGATCTTCTAACTGGGGTGACAGAGTGCTGTCTAAGTAGGGCACCACCTGTTGGTTCAGGGACTGCTCCAGGTCCTGCTGCTGCTGGCGACTACCCTCCTCACTAGGCGGGTGAAGGAAGCTGCTCATCAGTGACTCCAGACTTAGGTTGCTGCTGATGGAGCTGGTACTGCTCCTACCTCCCCACCTTCCCCCAGCAGCCGCGGCAGTAGTACGTGAGCGCTGAGGAACCCCCCGGTCAGACCTGTCAGAGGAGGGACGATGCAGCACATAGGCAGCAGCCAACTGACTACGGAAGATTTCCCTATAGAATTTGAGTTTGTTCTCCCTCTCAGCAGCTGGGAAAAAGGCTCCCATTTTGGACTGGTAGCGAGGGTCCAATAGGGTGGAGAGCCAGAAGTCATCCCTCTGCCAGATGGTGACTATATGGCTGTCACTAGCCAGGCAAATCAGCATGCTGCGGGCCATCTGCACAAGTGACTCCGAGGGGCTCCCTGCCTCCATCTCCATTGTATACTGCCACGGTGCTTGCGGGTCATCTGCCACGTCTTCCTCATCTCCATCTACCTCCTCCAGCTGCTCCTGCTCCTCCTCTCTTGTCACCTGGGTAGAAAATCCACTCATTTCACTAAACAATGCTTCTGCTCCAATGTCCTCCTGCTCCTCCTCCAGTTCAGTCCCCACCGGACTCAAGTGGCCGCGAGATGTAGTCGCCACGTCTCTAGTTCCCTGCCCAAACAGATTTTTCAGCATCTGTTCCAGGACATGAAGCAGTGGAATGACGTTATTCATCCCGTAGTCCTGGCGACTGACAAATAACGTCGCCTCCTCGAATGGCCTCAGCAAACGGCAGGTGTCACGCATGAGCTGCCACTGGCTGACATCAAAGTTACACAGGGGAGTACTCATCAAAAAATCGTTAATGGCCTTTCTCTGTTCATACAGTCGGTCCAACATGTGCAGGCTGGAATTCCAACGGGTGGAAACATCGCATATCAGAGTGTGTTGGGGGAGGCCGTTCTGCCGCTGCAATTCAAGGAGGGTGTTCCTGGCTTTGTAGGAATGGATGAAGTGCATGCACAGTTTCCTGGCCATTTTCAGAATCTTCTGAAGATCGGTGGAAGACTTCAGGAACCTTTTCACAACCAGATTGAACACATGCGCCATGCAGGGCGCATGGACCATCCCTCCTCGGTGCAGCGCGGACACCATGTTCCTCCCATTGTCCGTCACCATGGTTCCGATTTACAGTTGGCGCGGAGAAAGCCACACATCGATTTCTTGCTGCATGACGCGGAGCAGTTCCTCCCCTGTGTGACTTCGTTCGCCGAGGCAAGCCAGGTGTAGAACTGCGTGACACCGCTGTGCCCTACACATGTGCTTTGATGGAGCAGCACTTGTGGAGGCTGAGATGGTGGTGGTGGTGGTGGAGGAGGAGGAGGAGACGGACATTGGCGCAGGAGCAGCAGTTTGACAATGTGGAGGAGAAAGCAGCGTCTCCTGTCCAAATTGTTGGTGTGCCTGGGCAGGAAGCACATTCACCCAGTGGGCCCTAAAGGACATGTAAAGGACATGTACTGGCCCTGACCATAGTTACAGCTCCAGACATCCGCGCTGCCGTGCACCTTGGACCAAACCGACAAGCTCAAGGACTAGCCCACCTTCTGTTCTACATATTTGTGAAGTGCTGGTACTGCCTTTTTGGAAAAGAAATTACGGGTTGGAACTCTCTATCTCGGCTCGGCACAAGCCATTAGTTCTCTGAACGGAGTCTACCATTTGGAAAGGGAGGGACTGCAGTACCAACAACTTGGACAGGAGCACGGTCAGCTTCTGCACCTTAGGATGGTTGGACGCATACTGTTGTCTCTTTGCAATCGCCTCATTGAACGACTGCTGGCGCCATGAGTAGAGAGGAGCAGGAGCATCTGGACCGGGAGTTGATGGCAAAGAGACACAGCTACCTTATGCAGAGGTGGTGGAGCCTTGACTGGCTGCAATGGCATGCGTGCCACTGGGCGCTGCTGCTGTGGCGGCAGGATGGACCACCACATCTGAGCCACGTTTCTCCCAGGCCACCGGATAGTGACTCTGCATGTGTTGACGCAGGGCCGTGGTGCCAACGTTAGCTCCCTGGCCACACTTCACTTTCTGCCCACAGATTACACATATACCCATATTCGGCTCCTCCGGTGTCTTAGCAAAGAACTGCCACACCGCCGAGTATCTGATTTTACCACCAACGCTCTGCACTGAGTGACTACTACCGCTGCTGCCTCGCTGAGCCCTTGTGCCACTACTTTCTTGGACCTGCGAAGCGGGTTTTCTACCCCGTGTTCGCTTGGCTCCTGACCTCACACTGCTGCTACCCTGCTGACTCACGGCCACACAGCCCACTTGCTGGCTGCGCCGCTGCCTGAGGCGCAAGCTGACGCCCCTTCTCCTGATGATGTTGCAGCCCTTGCTTCACCCGGCTCCCAAGTTCGGTCGGCTACATCATCATCGATTTGTGTTTCATCGTCACTGCTGTCCTCATCACCGGTCTTGGTATGCAGAGGCTGACCCCTCACAACATGACCTCCCATGCCACTCTCCACAGATATACTTTGCTCACTACTGCAAGAAGCAGCGGATATTGGCCCCATTTCTTTGCTGCCAAGTAGCTTATGACTGCCCTCCTCAAATTGTTCATCCTCGCTGTATAGTGGCGCTGAGCCCAGACCACATAGTAGATCTTTGGCTGAGGGAACCGGATGGGACAGAGGCGGGTCGAGGACAGGTGAGGGCTGCTGACCCACTCCGGGGCCATGCCATCTATGGGTTGTGTCTGTCGTTCCCTCCGACTCTTGGGTGGGGTTGTCAGTTGTGATCTGGGAGGAAGTGGATGACCTAGTCAACCAATCAAGAACAATTGGGTTGCTGAACAACACACGGCTGCTAGATGACACCGGCAGTTCTGGCCTCATCGAGTGACCCCTGCTGCAACGTCCCCTTGCTGTGCTGCGACCTGGGCCTGCTCCAAGAATGTTTGTGCCACTGCCACTCGCAGGTGAAGAGCCTGCCACCTCTCTTTCTGACATACTGTTTGTTCTAAAATGTACAGACTCTGATGAAGATATCTGTATATGATAAATACAAACACTCCAAATGAACCCACTAACAAGCTTGGGTAACCCTTGGATATAAATTGCGCTCCACAAATGGGCAGGATAAATTTACTTGTATGTGCCATTTAAAAATACTGTGTATTTTACTGAATATAAAAGCACAAACAGGCTTAATTAACCTTCGGATATGAATTATGCTACAGCCAAAATATTTTCTTTGGCAGTGAAAAAGAACATTTCTTTTACTGAATACAACTGCAGAAAAATACTTAGTTAACCCTTGGATGTAAATTGCGCAAAAGAAATGTGCTGCCAACAATTACCAGCTTTGTAGCGTGTTAAAACGGCGTGTATTTTACGGAACACAACAACAGAAAAACTCGTAATTAACCGTTGGATATGAATTATGCTACAGGCAAAATTTCTTCTTTGGCGGTGAAAAAGAATGTTTCTTTTACTGAATACAACTGCAGAAAAATACTTAGTTAACCCTTGGATGTAAATTGCGCAAAAGAAATGTGCTGCCAACAATTACCAGCTTTGTAGCGTGTTAAAACGGCGTGTATTTTACGGAACACAACAACAGAAAAACTCGTAATTAACCTTCGGATATGAATTATGCTACAGGCAAAATTTCTTCTTTGGCGGTGAAAAAGAATGTTTCTTTTACTGAATACAACTGCAGAAAAATAGATTTTTTTTTATTTATGTGGTCCAGGTATTTTAGAGATAAACTGAAATCCACATTGTAATTAGAATGCATTTAAAATGTGCTCTTATTACAATAGATAAGGAAAAACATTTTGGACATAATTCATAAAGATGATTGTTGATCTCCAGTAATAAAAATTATTGAACAAGAACATATATTAACCACATTTCTGATGATCCTCAAGCCTACATTCTCATATCTTAGGTACTAATGCTTTCCATGTGGCCCAGGCTGACCATGGGGTCCATGTTGGTCATGGGGTCCATGTTGGTCATGGGGTCCATGCTGGTCATGAGGTCCATGACCCTTGGGTGGATGGCCTCCTTTGGGACCTGGATTGTGAGGATCTGGCTGTGGATGAGGTGGATGATGTGGTTCATTATGTTTTCCTGTAAATGCAAGTAAGAGTCCGGTGATAGAGCAACATTGCTGAAATATTACAATGTTATAAAGTACAAGAATGCATAGGTCACAAAAGCAGTTCTTACTACATTATAGTGTTTACTACATCACTATATCTGTTATTGCTTTCTGATTTTTGTAAATGTTGTATTATATGTTGTACTCATTTTTGTGAGATACTGTATATAAATGATTGTGGGGCAGTCTGAGTTGCTTCTCTGGTCTGTGAACACCAAGTCCAGAGATAGTGACCCCCGGACATATGATACTGACTTCTACTGTATGTGCATCGGTTATTATGCAGACAGAAGGTGAGCTGCGCCCAACGCCCAATTGTCCAAACTGTAATCTTGTGTTATCTGCCTCCAGTTTTATGGAAGACGTTTCTCCGCCAAATGTAACAATGTAATAAAATCCTGATAAAACCAGTAAGTAGGTGAGAATAAATTCCTGTTGATTAGATTGCATTACACATAGACCAATATTGTGAAATGTGTGATACATAACTGTGAATATGGTAAGGTGAGTAAGATATATATGCTTTTAGTTATAAAATAGCAAATGTGGACATCAGGGAAGAAATTGCAATTCTATGTAGGTATGTTGAATGTATTTATAAAATAAATATGTACAGTAAAGTAATAATTGTATGTACAGCATGTTAAAAGTATTTAGAAAATGATATCTGAGTGAGTTCAATTACATATATACAACAGGCTCATCAAATGTGGTATTTACTAATACAGCAACAAAGGGTATATACTGTATCATGCAAATATTAATAGATCCTACAAAATAGATGAAAGATGAAGCTCTGAAATCCTGTTGAAGCATACAATGTCGTAGTGATGGGGTCATTACCTTGAGTAGGATGATGCATGATGGCTCTTCCTGGAGAGAGAGGAGAAAAAAAACAAAAACATAAACCAACCACACAAGTTTTTGCTTTATTGCTAACTCTATGCAGTTTGCATTTTGATGACCTACGCAGCCTATATTCTGACAGAATTTATGTATTACATGGTCTTCAGTTGATTAAAAACAGGCTAAAAATAAATGACTGCACAAAGCTACCCACGGATATAAAAGCCGATTACCAGAAGTCAAGGAAGCAAATCCAATAGTGAGCAATTTGTGGCTTCATTTTAAAAAGACAGTGTCCAGATAGGAAGATCTATTTAATATACAACACACCCAGACTTTAATTTTGCTTTTACATAACATTTAACAAAATATTTTTATTAAAGAATTTTTCTACAAGTAAAATTGACAACCCTGCACTACCTTGCAATAAATATATATGTATGTATGTATATATATTTTATATATATATATATAATATATATATATTATATTATATAATATATATATTTATTTTTATTTTTTATTTTTTTCAAAGCCTAAGAGAGAAGAACTAGGGCAACATCTATGAGTTCTATGGACCAAAGTACCAACTATAAGGACTACACTAATCAACATATACATACTATCCCTACATAACTACCCTACACTTATCCTAAGATAGACCAAGTAATCGTCCCGATAAGGACGGCCTAGTCTCTGTCGGCTCACCCTATTATCTTCCTTCTGTGTCCCTATCAATCCACCACAAGCACTAGCGTGTATATATTTCTGTACAAGATTTAAGAGTGAATTAATTAGAAGTCCAGACACAGTTCTCACTATTCCTATAAAACCCCCTAATTAATATTCAAGGGGATCAAATATCAGGAACAGCCCAATTCTCTTACTTATACTTTAAGTGGATATAGATTCTTCCACATACAATTATCACTGTTCCTATAGTACCCCCCACCAATAAATGTTCGTGGGGATCAAATGATATGAACAGCACAATTGTTTTCTTCCACAGTTAGGGTAAATATCTACATATATACAGTCCGTGTAGGGAACATAAGATACATCTATCTGATATCATCTCAAGATACATCAAACCTCATCCTCGACGCGTTTCCCCCCTCCATATTCTGGGGTTCATCAGGAGGATCTCACAGGGGACGTCACTTTGACTCAAGATGGTAGTCTCCTCGATATATTGATGCTACTATGCCCTGTATCCCGTCTTATGTAGACACAGTTCTAGCTGCTTACCGCTCACAGGTGCGCTCACAACTCGGCGTCCTCACATCGCTCCTGCGCATGCGCCGGCATTCAACGGTACCATAGTTACCAGCCATATTCAACTGCGCACACGCCAACAACTCAGCATCCTAAAATCGCTACTGCGTATGCGCCGGCATTAACGGTACCGTGGTTACCAGCCATATCCATCTGCGCATTCGCCGACAGCCAAGTTATTCAAGTTATTCAAGTTATTCAAGTTCCCACGTTTGCCTCCATTCCTGGCAGTATTATAGGGTCCGATATGGCAACATCAGTGCATGGTGCCATTCCACCTCTCCGGAGGTGGAACATCAGGGGTGAGAACGTTGACTGATTTATTAGAAGAGGGGTTGAATGGTAGTGAAGTTGGCCCCCAAACTGATTTAAAACCAAAAAGCACTAGGTTCCCTCCACCTCAAGAGACACCGGAAATAGATATGTTTCTAAAAATGGTAATGAAAGATCTTGAGTCTTTAGCGAAACAAAGATTATCATCTGGGAATAGACAAAATTTGACTCAACAAGAGATACGAGCATTGATCTCTCTTGAATCAGATCCTGAGATAGTACTGAAACCCTCGGATAAGGGGGGGAATGTTGTGGTCATGGACCATTTGGGATATACTCAAATGTGTACAAGGCTTCTGGAGGATCGGACTGGATATGCCATTTTGGAGAATGACCCCACGGAGAGATTCTTGGGGGAACTAGAATCTATTGTGATTCATGGGGTTGATGAAGGGATTCTGTCAAAGGATGAAGCTGCTTTCCTACTTCCAAAAAAACCACAAATAGCGACTTTTTACGCATTACCCAAGGTGCATAAGGGTTTGGTCCCCCTGAGAGGCCGACCGATAGTGTCAGGCATAGACTCCTTGACACAAAATGTCGGAGTCTATGTGGACAAGATACTCAGGATATTTGTTGTTACTCTCCCTTCCTATCTGAGAGACACAGCTGACCTCCTTAAGAAATTGGAGGGAATTAACATCGAAAGGGATGTATGGTTGGCCTCAGTGGATGTGGAGGCACTGTATAGCAGTATTCCACACCACTGGGGCCTCCATGCCGTGAAATATTTTCTTGGCATGAGGGGGAGGCAATATGAAAAACACAATAAGATGGTTCTTGAATTGTTGGAATTTGTCCTTACCCATAATTATTTCCTCTTCGGACCCAGGGTCTACCACCAGCTCAGGGGTACCGCTATGGGGAGCCCCTGCGCTCCCACGTATGCGAATCTATTCCTGGGCTGGTGGGAGAGGGCCCTGGTGTTCGGAGAGGAGATGGAGGGATATACCAACAAGATTTTGTACTGGGGCAGATTCATCGATGACGTCTTCGTGCTGTGGCAGGGCACGGAGACGTCGTTTAGAGAATTCATCCAAGTGTTGAATACCAATGAGATCGGGTTGAAATTCACATTTGAGATCCATATGTCAGAAATAGCATTTTTGGATCTGAGGATTTTCAGGGATGATCTAGGCTACTTACAAACATGGACTCTTCGTAAGGAGACGGCTACTAATAGCCTCTCTTCGGTGGATTCATATCACCCTGAAAAGTTAAAGAAAGGTATACCAAAAGGTCAATACCTACGAATATGTAGAAACTGCTCCAGAATAAAAGACTTTTACCAACAGGCAAATGATCTCAAGGATAGGTTCCTAGAAAGGGGGTATCCTCCCTCAGTTTTGAAACCTGCGTTTAAGAATGCTCTTAGGAGTGACAGGAACCATCTGTTGAACCCGAAGCGACCAAGAGATGAAGGAACCCATTTTAGGTTGTTAGGCACATATGACAACCGAAACAATGAGGTAATGAAGATTCTGCGGATACATTGGGGTATATTACACTGTGACAAAGATCTATCTGATTGTCTCTCTAAAAACCCTCAGGTGACATATAGAAGAGGCAGATCACTAAGGGATAGGCTGATTCACAGCCATTATACTGCACCAAAACCAACAGGAACATGGTTAGAACGAAAACCGTTGGGCATGTTCAGATGTGGAAGATGTATATTCTGCAAACACATTTGTCAGACTAAGGAATTTAAGAGTTTTGTGACAGGAAAAACCTATGTGATTCGCGATTTCATGAACTGTTGTACCCAGGGAGTTGTTTACCTCTGCAATTGCAGCTGTGGTAAACAATATATAGGTAAAACCACTAGACAATTAAAAATACGCATTGGTGAACATTTAGGGGATGTGCGACATAGACGCGACACTCCCCTTGCCAGGCATGTCTGGTTGGAACATGAGGGAGACCCTACAGGCATTACGTTTTTGTGTATGGAGAAAATAAATTCAACACTAAGAAAGGGAAATCTTGATAAAAAATTACTTTGTAAGGAAACGGAGTGGACCTTTAGAATGAAAACGGTACAGCCGGAGGGTCTTAATGAACTCCTATATTTTGGCTGTTTTATTTAAAGACCTCCTGCTTTATACATCCAACTATTCTCTTGTAATTTTTAGGCTCATAATGATGCAAATGTTTCTGGGCGAAATAGCTATAGTTATTTGACTAAGGATCTGAGGGATTGTTTATATTTTTTGATTCCTAAATTTTATATCATTTTACATGTTTGAATCTCTATTGATTCATCTATCTAAATGATGCTTATCTATGCCTTATTTAGTATCCCATTTTCCATATCGATTGGTGGATATATTTGGTCCCAATGAGAATAACATGGGCGGTATGTTGAAACTATAATATACATATTTTACATCTAGTTGAAGTACCGCCGAGTGGTGATATAAATGGTATAGTTGTATGCTGCGCCTTGACTGTGATGCAGGATTAAGTTGCACCGATGCATGCATAAATAACAATATGGAGAGGTGGAATGGCACCATGCATTGATGTTGCCATATCGGACCCTATAATACTGCCAGGAATGGAGGCAGACGTGGGAACTTGAATAAGGTGCGCGATGGCTGTCGGCGAATGCGCAGATGGATATGGCTGGTAACCATGGTACCGTTAATGCCGGCGCATGCGCAGTAGCGATTTTAGGACGCTGAGTTGTTGGCGCGTGCGCAGTTGAATATGGCTGGTAACTATGGTACCGTTGAATGCCGGCGCATGCGCAGGAGCGATGTGAGGACGCCGAGTTGTGAGCGCACCTGTGAGCGGTAAGCAGCTAGAACTGTGTCTACATAAGATGGGATACAGGGCATAGTAGCATCAATATATCGAGGAGACTACCATCTTGAGTCAAAGTGACGTCCCCTGTGAGATCCTCCTGATGAACCCCAGAATATGGAGGGGGGAAACGCGTCGAGGATGAGGTTTGATGTATCTTGAGATGATATCAGATAGATGTATCTTATGTTCCCTACACGGACTGTATATATATAGATATTTACCCTAACTGTGGAAGAAAACAATTGTGCTGTTCATATCATTTGATCCCCACGAACATTTATTGGTGGGGGGTACTATAGGAACAGTGATAATTGTATGTGGAAGAATCTATATCCACTTAAAGTATAAGTAAGAGAATTGGGCTGTTCCTGATATTTGATCCCCTTGAATATTAATTAGGGGGTTTTATAGGAATAGTGAGAACTGTGTCTGGACTTCTAATTAATTCACTCTTAAATCTTGTACAGAAATATATACACGCTAGTGCTTGTGGTGGATTGATAGGGACACAGAAGGAAGATAATAGGGTGAGCCGACAGAGACTAGGCCGTCCTTATCGGGACGATTACTTGGTCTATCTTAGGATAAGTGTAGGGAAGTTAGGTAGGGATAGTGTGTATATGTTGATTAGTGTAGTCTTTATAGGTGGTACTGTATTTTTTATGGATATTTATTAAAAGTTATATTTTAGAGATTGGATTTGTTTAGTCTTGGTCAGTGATTAGTTGTTCCAAATCCATACAGATACTTAATTTTCTAAAAAGGAATTTTTCTGTGACTTTGTTCTATGGACCAAAGTAGCCAGCTCCATTCCTGTGTGGTAGTGCACGGAGGTCCGCTCAAGCAAGCAGCAGGAGTAATCTCAAGAAGAAAGTGGTATATCCAGCACGACCCAAAATTATTATAAAGCGTTTTCTATTTGTCCAGTGCCTTTTGGGCCATTCTCTGGCTGCTGCTCTCCATGCTGATATTCCGTGCATATTTTGTTTTTTATGTTTGGATTTTCAATACATTTTTCTGCATGTTTTTATAACAATGTTGGGTCGTGCTGGATATACCACTTTCTTCTTGAGAACATCTATGAGTTTGCACGCGCCATTTTTTTTACGTGGCGCTGAGATACCAGTTCTAAGTAGATATAGAGGAGTATATAATGCGACAGTATGAATGAAAGTGTTATTCACCAAACATTTTGCCACATAAACGTTGTGCATTGCATAGAATGTAATGCAGCAAACTTTGTATGGCAGTTTTGCATCAAACTTTAGCGCATTCTAGGCACATTAAAATGTGTCATGCCATCTATAGAACAGTATGCTAGCAGTTTTTTGGCTCAATATACACAAAGAAAACACATGCAAATTCATAGATGTTGCACTAGGACT
Source organism: Phyllomedusa bahiana (assembly GCA_025379985.1). NCBI lineage: Eukaryota > Metazoa > Chordata > Amphibia > Anura > Hylidae > Phyllomedusa > Phyllomedusa bahiana. The sequence continues at coordinate 14,603 of JAODAL010047460.1, forward strand.
CAAGTCATCCATTGGATTTAGCATTCCTCAGGTCACAGCCTACTCATTGAGCTTTGCAACATGACTGGGAATAAACCCATAACATGTATTCCTCTGCAGTGAATACATGAGTGCTGAGTGCTGTTTCAAGGTGTTCGTCCCACATCAATATAGAATAGGGTAGGGGGTGAGAGGCTTTAGATGTAGCTCAAAAGGTGTAATGTTTCTCATTAGGAAAATGCACCACATAGGTGTGTGGAGACATTTACAATAAACGTTCTATTGACATTTAAATATATAAAAAAGAGCTCAAGGGCAAAAATTCAAGAGTATCTGAATATATGATACTTTCAGTGGAGCGACAATGGTGTATAAGTGCCTCTCTCTAATAAAGAATGTTACCCCATTTGAGCTATTGCAAAATATAGACTTACCCACAATAAAGGTCCTTATCCTCCTTTGTGTCATGGTTTCCTTTTCTTCGAGATATGGTTCCTGTACTTTATTAAGTTGCTGAAACATTTCTATGCTTTAGCACATGCAATGCATACTGAGAAATCTTCTGACCATGAAAAGTGTTAAAAGTATCTGTGATCTATGAATGATTTTGAAGTATCAAATTGTACTAACTATAATGCAGTCATAAATAAAAGATTTTTCCTGGATAAAATAAAACTACTGTTATCTTTGTGTTCAGCACTGCTTCTTACAATGAATCATACCGATATAATCCAAACGTTATACTCTTTGTACTCTCTTACTAATGTATCACTGACACTCTATCATCCAATAACATTTGTATAAAGTTGCGCAAGTATACAGAAAAATTGTGAAAGATTTTTGTCACCTCAGTATGATATATATAAAACCTAAATTGTATATGTATGGATGTAGCAGTGTTTAACTTGACACTGTGGCTTTTGTGTTATCATCTCTAGGCAAAAGCCATTAAAAAGCATGATAAAACATTCTGTGTTATGATATCATGGTGCATTTCCTGTGAAAGTTAATTTTGTATGTTTCTTAACTATGATTTAATTATATATTTTATAGAGATCAGTTAATACACATACGTATAGCATGGCGGTAATGTTACTTAAAAATTCATTTATAGAGTCATTAGACTAATTTTCCGCAAAGTCGGGTTTGGTAATTAACTTCGGCCACGAACCGTTTAAAAAACAGATAGCCAGGCTGACCCAGAGCCTCAAAAGGGGAAAGTAACAAACTTGTCAAAGGTTTAAATATGCCCAAATAAGTTGTTTGGTTCCTTCAAAAAATGTGGTTTGATTTAGTAAGAGAACCCAAAACTTCGCCGTTTTTGAATTTACTAAAAATTCCTGGACTTAAGAGCAAAACAGCCAAAAAAAAAGGGGCTTTGTAGCCTGATAGTCATGCTGCGATAATCTAGAAGAAAAAACCAACTGATAGCCCCTCAGGGGCGAAACATTCAGTGATTTAGCGTGTGGGCCTTATCTGCAGACAGCAGTAAGAGTTTCACCTCAACTTATACATAGCTGGAGGCGCAAAACAGTATTGACAGATTGGCACAATTTTACATTCAAGTTGTGGAGGTCGCGGGGCCAAACTATGGTGGTCGGCGGTTTGCTCACCCCAAAGACTTATGGGGCGGAAAAAATGTAATTTGAGCCCTTAATACACAATCCACACAGTAGTGGGACACAGGCGGCAGCAGTCTGTAAGCGGTGTCCAGCAGGGGGCATCATTGACATTATCGAAAAAGGCAAAAATCAGTAATAGTAAAAAAAGGTTTTGGGACCAATGATACTTGGGTCCCCCCGCTACAGCAGTTTTTGAGGTCAGACAGTGGCACAATGACTTTCTGGGGGTCAAAAATTTTAGAGTAAGCCCTACCCGTGTGGACACGGCCATGAGCCCACGGATTCCCCAGCATGGGCATCCAAATGCACAATGAACACAGTGTGTTTTTTTTTCTACATAGAGAGTCACTCTACAGCTGAATAGTCAGGACAAGCACAATGAGGTTTCTGCTGGTGGTTAAATTAAATATTTAGTAACACAGAAAAGGCTACAAAACGAGAAAACGGACTTTCCCACCGTTTTCATCAGGCAAGCTCAAAGAGGTCATCACTGCCAAATGACAGACCAGTGAAGGTACTCACAGAGCAAACAGAATGATGGTAGAGAGTGGTCACAAAAATGACATTTGCAAGTGAAAATTAGCTGTAATCCACAGAGCCATAAGATGAAGGGAATTGGAGGATGTGCTGGCAACTGCTCAGGTCTGTGGCACAATGACAAATTGTGATTGACGGCAGCAACAGCATAAGTGACAGAGAGTGGCACAATGACATTCTGCAGGGGGCAAAATAGTATAGGCCACAGAGCGGCACAAAACTGAAGGGGAGGGCACGGGGCAGCACAAAGAGGTTTAGGCAGTGGCACAAGACAAAAGTGAGGTGATGACAGGGCAACAGCATGAGGTCAAGAGTGCACAATGACATTCGGAGGTGGCAAAACGTACCAGGCCGCGAGTGGCACAATGACACTTGGATTCACGGGAACAGCAACAGCAGCACAGCATGGGCACATAAGTGGGACAAGACAGAGTGTTGAGGTGGGTGGGAATACCCGCCCCGGGAAAGACGGTGGTAGCAATGGAAAAACAACGATGTGTGGCATCAGGGGGGGCGGGTCAGAATAGTGGCTAGGGGAGGTAGTTTTTGAACCCAGACGGGGCGCCTAAGGCATTGTGTGTGGGAAAACCTGGCCGATCCAAAGCCTGATTCATCTTGACAAAGGTCATCTTCCAAAAATTTTTCCTGGACAAGCGGGGTTTTCCTTGGGGTAACGAGGCCCCCGCCGCACGAACACCCGCTCTATGCCACACTACCCGGGGAAGAGCCCTTCTCCACTGCAAACTCGGCAAATTTTCGGCCACACATCCGTTTGGTGCCCCTTATCCCCCCGGATCTTCTAACGGGGTGGCAGAGTGCTGTCCAATAGGCCACAACCTGTTGGTTCAGGGAAGGCTCCATGTCCTGCGCTCGCTGCTGCGTGACTGCCCCCTCACTAGGCGGGGGAAGGAAGCTGCCATTTTGTGACTCCAAACTTAGGTTACTGCTGTGGGGCTGGTCGCTCCACCCCCCCACCTTCCCCCCCGCAGCCCGGCAGTAGTACGTGAGCGCGAGGGAACCCCCCGGTCAGACCTGTCAGGGAGGGGCGATGCCGCAATAGCACGGCCAACTGATTACGGAGGATTTTTCCCTATAGTATTTGAAATTTTTTCTTCCCTCTCAAATGGAAAAAGGCCCCATTTTGGACCCGGGAGCGAGGGTCCAATAGGTGAGAGCCCGAAGTCATCCCCTGCCCGGGTGCTGACTAAAGGCTGTCACAGCCGGGAAATAACATGCTGCGGACACTGCACAAGTGACCCGAGGGCTCCCGCCTCCATTTTTCCCCTGTATACTGCCACGGCTGGAGTCATCTTTCCCGTCTTCCTCATCTCCCTTCCCCTCCTTCCCCTGCTCCGGCTCCTCCCCTTGTCCCCCTGGGTAGAAAAATCCACTCATTTCACCAGACAAACTTCTGCTCCAATTCCTCCTCCTCCTCCTCCTCCTCCATTTTCGTCCCCACCCGACTCAGTGGCCACGAATGAGTCGCCACATCTCCAGCCCCTTTCCCAAAAGATTTTTCAGCATCTGTTCCAGCTGAAGCAGTGAATGAGTTTTCATCCCCCTGCCCCCGGCTACAAATAACGTGGGCCTCCTCGAAAGGCCCAAAAAACGGCAGGGGTCACCATGACTGCCACTGTGACAAAAAAAGTTACACAGGGGGGAACTTCTTCGCCTGGGCACAAAAAAAACGTTAATGGCCTTTTTCGTTCATACAGTCGGTCCCCAAAATGTGCAGCTGGGAATTCCCGCTGGAAACATCGCATATCAAGCGTGTTTGGGGGGCCGTTTTCCGCTTGCAAAATCGAGGGGGTGTTCCCCGGCTTGTACGAATGGATAAAGTGCATGCACAGTTTCCTAGCCTTTTCAAATGTTTTTGAAGATCGGTGGGAAAACTTTTAGGGAAACCTTTTACAACCCGATTAACACGTGCGCCATGCGGCCCCATGGACCTCCCTCCTCGTGCAGCGCGGGCACCCGTTTCCTCCCCCTTGTCCGTCACCAGGTTCCGATTTGCAGTTGGCCGGGCCGAAAGCCCCACATCGATTTCTTGCTGCATGACCGGAGCAGTTCCTCCCCCGTGGACTTTGTTCGCCGAGGCAAGCTAGGTGTAGAACTGCTGACACCCGCTTGCCCCCACACATGTGGATGATGGAGCAGACTTGTGGAGGGTGAGAGGTGGGGTGGTTGGGGGAGGAAGGCGGACATTGGCGCAGGAGCAGCAGTTTTACAACGTGGAGGAGAAAAAGGGCGTCTCCTGTCCAAGTTTTGGGGGTTTTCCGGGCAGGGAAACACATTTACCCGTGGGGGCCTAAGGGCATGTACTGGCCCTGACCGAGTTTCAGCTCCAGACGCCGGCTGCCGGGTTCCTTGGAACAAACCATAAGCTCAAAGGGCTACCCCCCTTTCTGTTCACAATTTTAAGAATGCTGGGACCTGCCTTTTTTTAAAAGAAATTACGGGTTGAACCTCCATCTCGGCCGGCACAAGCCATTTGTTTCTCGAATGGTGCAAAGTCCACCATTTGGGAAAGGGGGGGATGCAGTACCAACAAATTGGACAGGACACGGTCGCTGCTGCACCCCAGGATGGTTTGGACCATACTGTTTCCTTTTCAATCGCCTCTCTGACGACAGCTGGCGCCATGAGTAGCGAGGACAGGAGCATCTGGACCGGGGGAAGATTCAAAGAGAAACACTGCCTTCTGCAGAGGTGTGGAGCCTTTACTGGGTGAAATGGATGCGTCCACTGGCCGCTTGCTGCTGCTGCAGGGGCAGGATGGGCCCCCACATCGAGCCACTTTTTTTCCCAGGCCACCGGGGTGACGCTGCATGTGTTTACGCGGGCCCTTGGCCAACTTTGCTCCCCCGGCCAGCTTCACTTTTTGCCCACAGATTCACATAAACCCATTTCGGCTCCCCCGGTGTCTTACAAAGAACTGCCCAACCCCCAAATAGCTAATTTTTCCGCCAACCGGGGTCCCACTGATGACTACTCCGCCGCTGCCCTGCTGAGCCCCTGTGCCGCTACTGTCTTGGGGCCTCGAACGGTTTTTTTTAACCCCCGGGCCGCTTGGGCCCCGCCTCACATGCTGCTACCCTGCTGACTCACGCCACACAACCCACTTTCGCTGCCCGCTCCTACCGCAAGCTGACCCCTCTTCCCTGACGATGATAAGCCCTGCTTCACCCGGGTCCCCCAAATGCGGGCGGCTACATCACAACTATTTTTGGTTTCAAAAGTCACACTGTCCTCATCACCGGTCGGAAACCAGGGTGCCTCCACCACATACCTCCCCCTGCCACCTCCACATCAAACTTTGCCGCCTACGCAAAAGCTGGGGATATTGGCCCCATTTTTTTTTTCGCTGCCATTTCTAAAATTGTGCCTGCCCTTTCCCCAAATTTTTTTTCCTCCTCCTATATAGTGGGGGCGGGGCCCCAACCCCAAGTAGAAACCCTGGGGTGAGGAAAGGATGGACAGAGGGGGCTGAGGACAGTAGGCCGCCCAAAAACCCCCCCGGGGCCCTGCCAACAAGTGTTTGGGGCTAGGGTTCCCCCCCGACTCTTGGCTGGGGTTTTCAGATGTCATTGGGAGGAAAAAAGGATGACTATCAACCAATCAAGAACCCTTGGTTTCTGAACAAACACGGCCGCAAAATGACAGCGGCAGTTGTGGCCTCACCGAGTGACCCCTGCGGACGCCCCTTGCTGGTGCTGCGACCTGGGCCCGTTTCAGAAATTTTGTGCCACTGCCACTCGCAATTTCAGAGCCTGCCACCTCTCTGTCTGACTACTGTTTGTTCAAAAAAGACAGACACGTTTTTATGAAGCACATATATAAATATACACCCTGTTTTTTTATCCAAATGAACCCATAAAAAGCTTGGGTTTAACCCTTGGGTATAAATTGCCTCCACAAATGGCCAGGAAAAATTTACTTGTATGTTCTTTACAAGCACTGTGTGTTTACTAAATGTAAAAGCACAAACCCCCCCCCCCCCCCTTAATTAACCTTCCTGTGAATTATCTACAAGAAAAATGTATAATTCGGTGTTGAAAAAAACGGTTTATTTTTGTCAGCACACCCCAAAACAAAGCTTTTAATTAACCCCTGGATGTAAATTGCGCCAAAAAAATTTTGCCGCACAAAAAATAGTAGCTTTTGTAGCTTTTACAAATTTCGTGGTTTTTTACCCCAAACACAACAAAATAACAGTTTTAATAGCCTTTCTTTTGAATTAGGCTACCAAAAAAAATATATATATTTTGGCGTTGAAAAAAGACGGTTTATTTTTTGCACACCCAGCAAAACAACCTTAAATAACCCCTGGGTGTAAATTGCGCCAAAGAATTAGCCGCACAAACTATACGGGGTTACAATTGCTGTTTCTACGCCACACAACAAAAGAAACATTGTAATTTTGCCTTTGCTTTGAAATTAGGCTACCAAAAAAAAAATATAATATTTGGCGTTGAAAAAGACGGTTTTTTTGTCAGCACACCAGCAAAAACAACGCTTTAAATTAAAACCCCCGGATGTAAATTGCGCCAAAAATTTAGCCTACAAACAATACGGTTACATTTTATTTTTTTTCTACGCCCCCAAAAAAAGAATACAGTTGTAATTTGCCTTTGCTTGTGAATTTGGCACCAAAAAAAAAATAATATATTTGGCGTTGAAAAAGACGGTTTATTTTTTTCAGCAAAACCACAAAACAACGGGTTAATTAACCCCTGGATTAAAATTCGCCAAAAAATTGAGCCGCACAAACAGTAGCGTTACAATTGCTGTTTTCTACCCCACAAAAAAGAGATACATTGTAATTTCCCTTTTCTTTAATTAGGCTACCAAAAAAATAATATATATTTGGCGTAAAAAAGACGGTTTAATTTTTGCACAAAACCAAAAACAACCTTAATTAACCCCGATTTAATTGCGCCAAAGAATTTGAGCCGCACAAACTAGTAGCGGGTTTTCAAATTTCGTTTTTCTACCCACACAACAAAGAACAGTTGTAATTTGCCTTTGCTTGTAAAATTTGGGGTACCCAAAAAATATATATAATTTTTCGTTGAAAAAGAGGGGTTTTTTTTTGTCACACACCACAAAAAAACCTTTTAATTAAACCCCGGATGTAAAACGCCAAAGAAATTTACCGCACAAAAATGTAGCTTTGTAGCGTGTTACAATTGCGTTTTTCTACGCCACACAACAAAGATACAGTTGTAATTTCCTTTTCTTTTTGAATTAGGCTACCCAAAAAAAAATATATATATTTTGGCTTGAAAAAGAAAGTTTATTTTTGCAGCACACCAGCAAAACAAAAGCTTTTTAACTCCTGGGGTTAAAAAGCGCAATAAATTGAGCCCACAAACAAGACGTTTACAATTGCGTGTTTTCTAGCCCCAAAACAAGAGATAAGTTTTAATTAGCCTTGCTTGGAATTAAAGGGACCAAAAAAAAAATATAAATTTTGGCGTGAAAAAGAACGGGTTTTTTTTTGTCAGCACACCCCAAAACAACGCTTAATTAACCCCTGGGTGAAAATTTCGCATGAATTCAGCAGCCAAAAATGAAGGGTATTTTTATTTAAAAACCGTTTTTTTTAAATAATACAACAGGAACGGGTTAATCCCACTTGGATTTTGAATGAAAAGCAGCTGCAGGGGACGCACACTGGGTTTCAGATCCCCAAAACCCCAAAAAATCAAATAAACATTCAGAAACATCTCTGAGACGCTGAGACACCCCACAAAATCCGTATAAAAAACTTCTTCGAAAGCGCAACACCCCACAGCACCTCCCTGTCATACAGTGAAGGAGTGTAGCTCCCACGGGGCGCCTTCTTATAAGTGCGGGACCCTCACAAATCCCGCCGTCCTGAATTGCTTCTCTCTGCCAGTCATGCAGGCTAGCCCTTCTTCCTCCCAGAGTTTCTTTGCCCCATGTACCCATGTGCTCGCCCGCCATTTTTAAACAAACAAAACACACTTCGTTCACCCAAGTACCCCAAATTCGACTTCGGTCCGAACCGAAGTTTTGCTGAAATTCAAACGAAATTTCCCCTTCGTTAAATCAATTCGCCCATCTCTACACATACTATTTTCACAGCAAAGTCAAGGGATTTTCTTAATTTTTGAATCATTTTTAGATTTTAATACACGTACCTTTCTCAGCAATAGTCAAGGTCTTGTAATTTTTTAAGATGCCTACCTACCTTTATACATGAAACAGAAGGCAGTTAGAAGCCAATCACAATCAAAAGGATAAAAAAGTAACAAAGGACAAGTCAATGGTTTGACAATATGCCAAATATAATGTTGTCTTAGACAGTCAACTAACCATCAAAAAATGTGGTTTGACTGCTTAGAAGAGAGAACAAAAGCTTTGTCTTTTTTGTATTTGTAAAGTATTCTACAGCTCATTTCACAACAGCATTAAAAAAAAAGACTTTATACATTGTATCTGTATTTTCTGCGGGGCAATCAAGAATTAAAGCTTTAAAGGGGAAACCCGTCACATAGATTTTATGCCCCCCGTACTGAGGGCAACAAGCTAGGTCCCGACCTGTTTTCCAGCGCTGTGTCCCTTTTTTGTTTAAGATCACATTTTTTAAGAGCATTACCCCTCAAATCTATTCAGAGCAGGTTTTAGCCCCCCCCCACCAAAGGGTACTTTCCCCCATTGACATTATTCACATATTTTCTACCATTCAAATAATAGATTTTATCAGTTTAAGGGGGGCAGGGGTAGCCCCAGGGGGCGGGGTTTTTGAAAAAAACCTCACTCTTCAATGACTCCCTTCTTTCTGAAAACTGCAAATTTGAGCATTAAATACACGAAAACTCCAGCATCTTACAGAATAAGGGACACAGCGCTGGTAACAGCATGTCTGTCACTAGCTTGTGCTGTCCTCAGCAAGGGGGGCATAATCTATGTGACAGGTTCTCTTTAAAGAGTACAATAGATCAGAACTAGAAAAAAAAATGGGTTGCTTGGAGCCGACCAGTGGAGTTGATTCTTGGGCCCACCCTACAGCTGCTTTACTTGACTGGTCATACTGCACATACCTTTTACTTTCTGACTCTTTCTCTACTTATTTCTCTTAAAAGCAGTCTAAGTCCTGCTATTCTCAGTGGCCCACCTTGCCCATGAGCCCACTGGAGGTTTCCCCTGCTCTTTTATGGGGCACTCCAAGCCTGAACACAACATACGGACAGATGTGTCTTTTTTTTTTCTACATTTTTATGGAAAAACAGTAGACCTCTTTATAGTCCTGAATAGCCTCGTGGACAATCATACAAGAGGTTTTTGTGGTGGTTTAAATTAAGTTTTTTTTAGTTAAACACAGAAATGGCTCCACAAAAGCGGAGTACAAGTCTATCCTTTCCTTTTTCTTCTTTTTGCATTCACTCCTGGCTTAAGCTCAAAATAGTGCATCAAATACCCACGCCAAAAACTGCATTTCAGATTCCAGCCTAAAGGTTTACTCCCATCTTAGTCGCTTATACACAGAATATTGGTGATAGGTGAAGGTCCCACCCAGAAGAAGAGGGACCAGTTTTTCAACTTTGAAGAATTCCTAGCTGTCACATCCCCTATTCTTAGGAGCCATTTTTAAGATGAAAGTAGGAATTTGGATGGATGTTCTTGGCAACTCCCCACTCTTTTGTTGCATCAGTAGTGATAAATTTCTTCTCTGCTTTGAACGGGCATGAAACACTATAATATGAAGGAGGGTGGAACAAGAACATATTTTATTATCATGAATTTGCATAAATAATAAAACTAACCTTGTAAAACTTGTAAATTTCTTGCTTGTTTAGAGTACAACGTAAGGGCTTGTTCACAGGGCGTTTTCACTCCGTGTTACAAGCACTTTTTCGATCCATCTCGGGGACCGACAGGATGGACCCAGAGACGGATCTAAACAATTAGCAGTGAGATTATCATTGCGGGCTATGAGGAAGACGCAGCGGCGCTCACATGAGGGATCGCCGCTATGTGTTCCCCTCCTGCCTGTCGGGTACGCTTTACGGACCCGATCAAAGAATTGACATGCAATTCTTTCAAAGACGGAGCCGACAGGCAGGAGGGAAACACATAGCGGTGATCTCTCGTGTAAACCCCGCTGTGTGTTCCTCATAGCCCGCAATGATAATCTCACTGCTAATTGTTTAGATCCATCTCTGGGTCCATCCTGTCGGTCCCTGAGACGGATCTAAAAAGCGCTTGTAACACGGAGTTAAAACGCCGTGTGAACAAGCCCTAAAGATGTGGCCAATTTAAAAAATAAATACATCTTAAAATTATTGTTCAAATCAAAAGGCAGATAATAAGAAAAATCTATGTTGCTCTAGTCTACTGAAAGGTTAAGGATAGTACATGTCAGCATCCCTGGTGGTCTAAAACAGGGGTCCCCAACTCCAGTCCTCAAGACCCTTCAACAGGTCATGTTTTCTGGATTCCCTTAGCATTGCACAGGTGATTTAATTATTGTTAGCGCTTTCTGTGGGATATCCTGAAAATATGACCTGTTGGTTTGGCCTTGAGGACTGGAGTTGGGGAACATGGTCTAGGAGGGGTTAAACTGCGCCCTCCGTGTTGGGAAATACAACTCCATATGATGTAAATCTATACTGGTATGTGGGAGTTGAGTTTCCGCAACATGTGGAGGGCCGCAGTTTGAACTTGGTTAGAGTAACGAAAGAGTTAATAGCTACATCCCTGTTGCTCTAGGGCACTAAAGGTGTTATTGCACGCATAGGGTAATGAAGGGGTTAATTCTTACCTCATCATGAGTAATGTGATCATAGTAATTTGATCATTCGGCATTACAAAGATCATACCCTCAAAGCAGCCATCTACTGTTTATAGCATTGCATAGAATGATCTTCATAGTTTCCAGTTACTAGAAGACTGTCATAGCGAGACAAGAGGGAGTGCCCTTTGATGAACAATTATAGAAAATGTGCCACCTATACTATTCTTGAATGGTGGCTTTCAGCTTTTTCTGTCCACTCCCAATCATACCATTTCCCCGAGGGCCTATCACACCTTAAAGTGGTTTTACAGCCTTAAATTAGCTCTACAGCTGTACAACTTAGGCTATGTTCACAAGGCGTAATTGCGGGGCGTACAGTACGCCCCGCAATTATGCCGGGTGTTTGGGAGTCGCACTGATCGGCGTGTACGTCCCAGTCAGTACTGTAATCCACAGTTCTCATAGAGAACTATGGATTACGTCTCCTCTCCCTGCTCGCACAATACGCTGAGCGGGGAGAGGAGTGACATGTTAATTATTCACGGCATATACGCGCCGTGAATACTGAAGGTCTACGGGGCTGGCGTGCTGCCACCCCCCGCCTGCCCCGCCCCTGCTCCTGAGCAAGAAATACGTCCCCGCAATTACACCATGTGAACATAGCCTTAGACTTCAATGTACAAAGCCAGTCCGTAGAGTAAACCTTATGACTGAGCACTGTGGATACTTGTGTAAGTGTAATTGCCCTTTAAAAACTATTTTGCATTTTTACATAAAATGACTTACACAATATATTGGTTTTTGTAAATGCTTTTCATTTCCTTTCTGGTACTGACCTTGCAATTATATTTACATTTTTTCAGGCTTCAGAGCTATCCCAGTCTACATAACCACTGTGCAATCATCTAATTAATGGAGACTGCACTACTCCTGCAGCAGGACAGGAGCTCAAGTACAGGGTGTGTGTTTAATTAGTGTGTCCAGCAGATTAAATAATAATCATAAAGTCGAGAATACTTCTCAGGCCTGTATTACAAGATATAACACAGTATCAGTACATGATGGATAGCACTGTATTTAAAAAGTTACTCAACTTTATATGTAGCCAACATCTATATCTACATCACATCGTCCAATGAGTCTTTTGACGTATTTTCATTATGGATTTTAGGTAGGTTTATTCCTTGATATACAGTCAGAAGTAGAGCCCTATTAATCTCTATGGGGTTTAGACATGGATATGAAATAGAAATGTTTGGGACATTTTTTTTCACCTGAAATACGGCGGAAGAATGAACATGTTCCAAGTTTTTGTAAAAACAGCATTTAGGAAAGCCGACCTATTGAAAATCCGAGTCATGTGGACTACAATTTTAATTTTTATTTGAGGTCTATGGGAATGCTTTTACAATTAACGGATTCAAACAAGAGTATAGTGTGGAGGTGGGAACATCACGGTGTGGGGCTGTTTTTCAGCATACAGCACTGGCAAACTTCATATAATTGGAGGATGAATGGAGAAATGTACCGAGACATATTGATAAAAATCTGCTGCCGTCTACCAGGATCATGAAGATGAAACGAGGGTGGACATTTTAGCAAGACAATGATCCCAAACACACAGCCAAGGAAACTCTCAATTGGTTTCAGAGAAAAAAAATAAAACTGCTAGAATGGTCCAACCCAATTCCACTGCCCCTGAATCCAGTAGAAAATCTATGGGAGGAACTAAAGCTCAGAGTTCATAGAAGGAGTCCACAGAACCTTCAGAATTTTAAGATAATTTGTGTTGAAGAATGGGCCAAAATCCCACCTGAGCAATGCATGCGACTAGTTTCTCAATACAGGAGACATCTTATAATCACCAACAAAGGCTTTTGTATGGAGTATTAGGTTATGTTCACACGGGTTAACTGCGGGACGTAATTACGCCCCGCAGTTACGCTTTGTGGCTGGGGGCGGGGAGGGAGCGGGGGGTCGGCACTTCGCCGGCCCATAGACTCTCATTACCAGCGGTGAGTATACGCCGCTAGAAAATGACATGTCACTTATCTCCCCGCCCGGCGGATTCGCCGAGCAGGGAGAGGAGACGTAATCCATAGTTTTCTATGAGAACTGTGGATTACCGTAATGAATGGGCCGTTTTCAGCCCGTAATTTGCGCACTTCGGCGCGTAATTACGGACCAAAATATGGCCCATTTTAAGCCGTGTCCTTAAGTAGATTTCAGCAAGTGTGTTCAATACTGTTTTCTTGTGTCATTTCTCATTATTACATATACCTTAATTTATGGACATCTATGGTTTTATTTCTTTGCCTGCGAGGGTTGGATGGTTTGTTTCTGACATCTGGTGTCACGACTCTGATTCTTGGTCTGATGTACCCGTACTGTTGCTGACCCGGACTGATCAACCTTGCTTTCTCCTGATGGCCCTGCACTTAGTAGCGTAGGGCTTGCCGCCCAGTTGGGGTCTGCCATATAGGGCAGCACACCAAGAAAGCAGGGACAGTGGGCTGGGTCGCAGTTAGGGCCCACTGAACCTCCTCTGACGTGACATCTGGTGAGAATGTCATGTCATTTGCACTTTTAGAAATATACTTACTTAGTAACTTGGTTACATGCTCAATACTTATTTCGCCAGCTGTATATGCATACAGTTGAAACCCGAAAATTTACATATATTATTTTAAAAAAACAATATGCATGTTTTTCTCACTATCTGACATGAAATCAGAATAAACCTTACCTGTTTTAGGTCAGTTAGGAACCAAAATTATTTATATTTTCCAAATGCCAGAATAATGAGAGAGAGAATTTTTTAAGGCATTTTTATTGCGCTCTGCAAAGTCAAAAGTTTACATACATTTCGTTAGTATTTGGTAGCATTGCCCTTAAACTGTATGACTTGAGTCAAACATTTTGGATTTCCTTTCACAAGCTACTCACAATAGTTGGTAGAAATGTTTGCCCATTCCTCCTGACAGAACTGATGTAACTGAGCCATGTTTGTAGGTCGCCTTGCTCATCCTGCCTTTTTAGCTTTGCCCATAAATTTTCAATAGGATTGAGATCAGGGCTTTGTGATGGCCACTCCAAAACATTGACTTGGTTATCCTTAGAGGGGTTTTCTCGTTTCACCATTTGGCAGTCGTTTATGCTGGTTGCTAAGCAGAGCTTGTGAAATGGAGGGGTGTGTTTCTCCTCCCAGCAGGGCGTATCTTCTCTCTCTGCAGACACGCCCTAAAGTGTGCACGTGAGATTCATTCTGTGTGAGCTGGGGGGAAGGGAGAGGTTTTCTGCTGTCTTTGGAAGTGAAAAGCTAAGTGTAGCTCCATAGTGTATATCTACCTTTCTCGCTCTCTTTACATACTTTGTAACTAGAATGGGCATTTGACATTCAGGACTCTGGGGAAGATGGGTGATTTTTATTTTCTGTCTCTCTCTCTCACACACAGTCATATATTCTGCAGATTATTACACCTCTGACCTCTACAGATCTGCAGAACAAAACTATACGCTTTATCTGTTTGTGTTTACTTGGGACTGCACATGATCTCTCTCTCTGCTGCAGGACCTCTGATCGCTGTCAGTGAAAAGCTCACCCCGCACACTACGTTGCACACTACCTCTGATCACTGTCAGTGAAAACCTCACCCACACACCACAGAAAATCAAATGAATCATCCACTACTCAGTGGTCATGCGAGCAGCAAAAGTTTTCTTGAAACATTAGCTTTTTATTCCATCTTGTTAAAAATCCAAAATGTGGACATATTAGCATTGGTACACTGGCACACAGGTAAGAAATCAACCGATGCGTTTTGGCAAAAACAGCCTTATTCACCCGCACACTACGTCGCATACTACCTCTGATTACTGTCTGTGAAAACCTAACCCATACACTACCTCTGATTGCTGTCAGTAAAAACCTCACCCACACACTACCTCTGGTTGCTCTGAGTGAAAACCTCACCCACCTACTACCTCTGATTGCTGTCAGTGAAAACCTCACCCACACACTACGTTTGCACACTACCTCTGATTGCTGTCATTGAAAACCTCACCCGCACACTAAGTCGCACACTACCTCTGAATGCTGCCAGTAAAAACCTCACCCGCACACTAGTCGCCATACCCCCTTTATGATGTCAGTGAAAACCTCACCCGCACACTACCTCTGATTGATGTCAGTGAAAATCTCACCCTCACACTACGTCGCACACTACCTCTGATTGCTGTCAGTGAAAACCTCACCCCGCACACTATGTCACACCTATCACTGCTTTCTGTCAGTGAGATCTCTCTCTCTCTCTGCTTGCTGTCAGTGAAATCTCTCTCTCTGCTTGCGGTCAGTGAAATCTCTCTCCCTGCTGCTGCAGTGAAAAATCTCTCCCCCTTTTTA